>JAGFPH010003252.1:94926-106972 GCA_018207615.1 Philaenus spumarius | reverse complement strand
TTGTTTTTTAGTCAGAAAATAACAATAATTATTCGGTGGTTGCCTTCAAAATTGTAAAATTAATTAAAAAAATTAAAGCTTAAAAAATGTTTTTCTTATTTCACAAGCTTTTATGTGAAAACTACTTGACAACTTCGGCTGCAACCTTACCAAAAGTTGTCAAATTTTATGTAGAATAAGATTTTTTGTTTGATTTTTCAATATAAAATTGGTAACAGAAGTAATTGCTATGCATATGTAAAAAGTGTATTGGCCTTATTTTCTAAATCCAACTACTCCCTTAGTGTTATTTAATATTACTAATAATTAACACATGGTTTCAAGCTGGGTATACAATCACTAATCAGCTGTCTTTAGTCAGCTGATTGACCCCATTGTTGACAGTTTTTATTTGTAAACAATATTTTAGCACTAGCCTTCTTTACAGTAACAATCATTTCAAAATTATGTTTACTAATAGTGAGTACGCTGATATGAACTTTGTGTACGGCTTTTGTAATGGAAGTTCAAGAGCAGCTGTTGTTGAGTATGGCAGAAGATTCCCCAAAAGGCGTGTACCTAACAGGCAAGTATTTACGGACATACATAACCGTTTGAGTGAGACAGGTTCTTTTAATAAACGTAAACCTGGTAATGTTATTCAAACACCAGTTGAGGCGGAAGAAAACATTCTGGATTCTGTTCAACGAATCCCAGGTACTAGTGTAAGGAGGCTTTCAACACAACACATTGTATCTTCTACTCAGGCATGGAGAATTTTAAATAATGAAGGTTTGTACCCTTATCATCTACAGAAAGTCCAGGCTCTTCACCACGGCGATAATATTAGGAGGTCTGTGTTTTGTCGTTGGATTGCAGCTAATCGTCGGCGTCGGTTGGTTAAGTTAATACTCTTTACAGACGAGGCTCAATTTACCCGGAATGGTATTAACAATTGGAAAAACACTCACATATGGGCTGAAGAAAATCCACATGCTACAGTAGAAACAAACTTTCAACGAAGATTTTCAGTCAATGTTTGGTGCGGACTTATTAATGACAAACTTATAGGCCCTTACATTATTAGATGGGGTGTTAAATGGTGTAACGTATTTACAGTTTTTACAATTCGTACTTCCTGAGCTTCTTGAGGACATCCCTCTCCAAATCAGAGGAACTATGTTTTACCAGCATGACGGAGCGCCTCCGCATACATATCTCGTCATGTGACTCGGTTCTTACATAACCGTTTTGTTGAATGAATAATTGCTCACCATGGACCAGTACGTTGGCCACCCAGGTGACCAGACCTTACCCCGATGGACTTCTTCCTGTGGGGATATATGAAAATGGAAGTTTACAAAACAAAACAGCAAACAAGACAGGAGCTGTTAGAAAGAATCTTCAATGTTGCACGAACAATCAAAGACAATCCTAAAATGGTACAAAGAGCAACATCTTCCGTGCTGCAGAGAGCTCGATTTTGCCGAGACCACAACGGGGGACACTTCGAAAACATTTTAAGATAATTAATATTCGGTTTACCTTAATTTGTAAAATTTTAAATTACTATTATCCATGTACAATTTAAATTACTGTAAGTAAATTTGGAGATGCTTAATTAAACATGTTGTTTTATCTTTTCATTTCGAGTGTTATGGTGAAAAATTGGTAGACAGTTAATAGACAAAGCTATGCAGATTTTGTTTAAATGAATTTTCTTCATATTTTATATTATAAAAACCCACACTGAATGATATTAGATGTTTAAAAACAAACTTATTTAAAAAGGAAAAATTTTAGAGTACAATCTCTAAAATTTTATTTGTATTTTGTGTTACAATACTTTACAAAATCATAAAAATCTGGCTGAAACTGCTTATAAAACTAAGGAAGTTGTGATATAATCTTATTCTACATAAAATTTGACAACTTTTGGTAAGGTTGCAGCCCAAGTTGTCAAGTAGTTTTCACATAAAAGCTTGTGAAATAAAAAAAAACATTTTTTAAGCTTAAATTTTTTAAATTAATTTTACAATTTGGAAGGCAACCACCGAATAATTATTGTTATTTTCTGACTAAAAAACAATGGTATGTCTACAGAATTTTCTGCTCCAACTACCAGTATAAGTTTTAACACAATATCTCTACTCAATTTTTGTCTAGAGGTAATAAAACACTAGAACTACATGGAAATATGGAAAAAAACAATTTTCAGCTATAAGTACGAAAAAAATGGGTTTGGGACCTATGTTTATATAACATTTTTTTCTTCCCTTGATACAAGGAACCATTTCCTGAAGTTTGTCAGGGTTCCCGTGAAACACCCTGTATAGAGGGACAAAAACACTATGTATGATTGTAATAATTTTTTATTGCTTCATAACCGGAACAAATCGCTGGTTTCAAGGAAAATTTGAAAACATAATTAATATACTATGTAACTTAATTTAATATACAATAAATACAAAATAATACATAGCGACAAAAAAGTTAATGTATTTGAGCGAGAATTAGATTGTCTTATATCATGTTTTATTTGTATTTACCATAGTTATATTTTAGGAATATACTGGTGTCCAGAAATTACGGGATCAAACTTCGGGGAATGGTTCTATGGGTCAAAACAAGAAAAAAAAAGTATATAAGCATAGGCCCGAAAAAGCTTTGTTTTTCAGATATCCGCCGAAACTTGGCATGAAGTTTAACCTAACAATGATATATCTCAAGAAAAATAAGCGATTAAATCCAATTATGCGTTTCAATATGGCAGCTGTTTGTAAATTTCAAACCTAAATTACTCACAAACCGTACATTCAACGAACAAATTATCAAGATACTTTTTTTTGTAGTAGTCCTTTTGATTCCTTATCGGATGGTGTAACTGTCAAAACAATGAGATGAAGGATAATAGCTAAGTTAAAGATAATGACAGCAAATGTACATACAATATTGCTGTGTTTACTGTGTTGGTATAGTATGCCGGGTTAAACAAACCAATTATTACACATAATTATTATCCTTCATCCGATTGTTTTTACAGCTACACCATCCGATAGGGAATCAAAAGGACTACAAAAAAGGTGTCTTGACATTACACATTTTTCGTTAAAATGTACGGTTTTAGAGTTATTTAGGTTTGAAATTTATGAAGCAATAACAAATTATTACAATCATACGTAGAGTATTTTTTGTCTATCCATATGCTCACGTTTTTATATGAATTGTATTTTAGTTCCACTGTTCATTCAAAGTTAGTTTTAAAAAGAAAAACTAGTTTGACGGTACAAATTGGTCAAAATTGGCCGATTTACATCAAATTTAGTATAGAAATAATCGAAATTTAAATACAAAACGTAATATGATAATGGTTTTTAATAATTTTTGACAATAATTAATTTAACTGACTTTTTGGTATTTGAGTACATCCAAGCGACACTAATTAGGCTCGGCCGGGCGGAAGAAGCTAACCTTTTCTTGGTTCAGAGTTACGCTGTCCACAACTACAACATTATTTTACTCTATCCAATAAAAGAAATGAAATTACAAACTTAGCAAAGGAAAATTAATAATAAAGGTGTTTTAAATTTACTTTAGAGACACAGAGTTCTAATAGTGAACCAATAATTGTATTTGAACATGGGAGGGAATACTCATGCTGAATCCGATCGATGACTGTGGTACCGTACTGCTTTTGATTCAGAAGTCGTTCATTTGAATGAGTTCGTAGTGTGAATCTATTCCGTTCACAAAATGAATCAACTTATTTTCCAAGACAGTGAGTCATGAATCAATCGTTCAATGATTCGTTCAAATGTAACTAATCGTTCGTGAATCGCAAATCTCTATCCAGTGCTATTCCGAATTTAAACGGAGTTATTTCAGTTATTCATTGAGTTTGAATTTATTCGGTTTACCAAATGAATCGACTAATTTTGCAAGTGAGTCATGAACCAATCGTTCCATCAGCTGATCCGTTCCAACAAAAACATACGTTTGTGAATCGCCCAACACTCTAGCTGTTACAAATTTGGAAGGATGCGTAGATAATACATGTTTACGCGTATGAAAGCGCGGGCACAGCTAGTGTGAAATATTTGTGTTATACACAAAACCAGGATCTTTTTAGATCTTTTTATTGCCAATATTTCGTTCAATTACTGCTTAAGTTTATCCACGCTAACTGAGTTTATCTAACCGTTAACCAGCGTGTTTAAAATCATTGCTTAGACCTTGTTGCCTGAAAGAAAATGCGTTAACACATAAAAATGTCATGAATATCGGTTAAGTAGTTTTTGAATTAAATTGTAATAACAAACGATTCCTCTAATTTGGTTTAGATACGGGTTATTTGCAAATTTTGAATGTAAAGATAAGTAATGGTTCTCTGATAAGGATCGGAAATGAAACTTATCAACCTTTAAATTTAAACAATCATTAAAACAGCTGATCGGTAAACTATCCTAAGTATTGTGTGTAAACAAGACTATACAATATACAGTCATCCGGCTAGTCCTACGACGCACGTACGCGCATGCTCACAACATCCGGTCATTGCAAACTCCCCTCCGGTTTAGTCTGTCGTTGTTAGTTGTGGACAGTGTTGTGGTTAGAGAGGACAGAAAGTGGGTTTTTGTTTAGAATAGCTATGCGAAATGTGGATCCACACAATGGCATCGTGCTTATCAAGTGTGAGTAATATTCTAGGTTAATTTTATAGAAGTGAAAATAACTTGTGTTGAGTTTGTAATAATGAATTGCGATTCTAATAGGCTAGGCCTAACCTTAAAAATGTAAAGAAATCTATTTTTATAATAATAAATCAATGCTACTAAAGAAGGCCTATTACGTTTTAACGTTGATTTTAAGTAGTTTTACGTTATGTTGGAGTATTTTGAACGAATATGGAATTATGCGTAGTTTGGTACATTGTCGATCTAAATAAGGACCAATTTAGTCTTCAAAACAAAAGTGTTTTGATTCAGATGATTTTGGTTGTAGGATAAGTAAGTAAAACAAAACTCAAGTTTAATTAGATTTTTCCTAACTTTAAAATACCTATTTAATATATAACCGGTGAACTTAACAGTACACGCCTCTAATCTACAAAGTGTTAGTAATATTTTAGGTTAATTGTAAAAGTAAAAACAACTTGTCTTGTTTGCATGATCGAATTGTGTTTCTAATAGGCCTAACCTTAAAAATACCATAATGACATGGAAGAAATCTGTTGATTTTGGTGTGAAAATCTTAATTACGTTGGTTTGTATGATAAGAAATTAATGTCACTAAAGGCCTATTACGTTTTAACGTTGATTTTGAGGTTTTTTTACGTATTTGTCTACTATAAGACTATAGGCTACAACAAAACTCAAATTTAATTAGATTTTTCCTAACTGGAAAGTATCTATTTAGTATAGGCCTATAACCGGTGAAATTAGTACTGTACAATGCCTATACTTCCTCTAACCTACAATAATTAATTACCATGCTAATTAAGTTGGAGTAATAGGTTAGTTGTAGAAGTGAAATCAAATTGTATTAAGTTTGTATGAATGACTTGCGTTTCGTGTAGACCTAACCTTAAAAATATCGTAGATCATGAGAGAAATCTGTTGATTTCGGTGTGAAAACTTATTTTCGTTGCTTTTTATAATATGACATGAATATTACTTAAGGCTTATTACGTTTTAATGTTGATTTTGAGTCGTTTTTACGTATTTTTGTACTATAAAGGCCATACGTTTGTCACTTATTTTAAACGAATACGGAATTGTAGGTAGATTGGAACATTGTCGATATTTTGAGGACAAATTAGGCTTTGAACGAAAGTGGGCACAAGTTTATACGTTACGGCCCTACGCCATATTGCGCAGAGATATATGCCTACATACGTATACGCAAGAAATTGCTCTAATATGTAATTGTAATGTTCAAGGTATTTCTAAACGTCTTAAATAAACGAAATCAGAAAATATGATTACCAAAAATTTTAAGTAATTGATTATAAACAGAAAATGTATTTGTTAGGCCTACATTAATGTACTTTGAATAATAAAAAACAAAACAACGAAGCTCTAATTTACAGTCTGTTTCCACTTTGTAAACATATATAGGCCTAAGTTACTAACATCAATTAAGTTGTTTTGCATAACATTTGAAAAAAATTGCCTGAGGCACTAACTTTTAGTCTTTAGTCATAGTATGTTTACCTGAATTCAACATTCAATAGTAGAATGTGCTTAGGTTGGCAGCACTGCTCTATTTCCTATAAAAAAGGTCTTCATCTGCAAACATATCAGCTGAGGGAGTAAATTTGCGCCCAAAAATGTCAATTGTGGTCTGAAAAACTTATATTTCGTTATCTTGTATGATGACATTGATGATGTCACAAAGTGTTTTAAGAAGGTGTACACAAAATTGGTCAAATACCTTGTTCACCGAGAGTTTAAAGTGAAGCACCTCCCCCTACAATATTTATGGGCCGGGCAGACTGTGTCACACGCGGACCCACCGCAAGGACGAACTTGAACGGTAGGGTGGGCTAGTGGAGAGAATGCTTGTTTACTAAGACCTACTGTGAATCATACGCAGAGTCGCCCGTCCCACACGTGATATTCGTTTTCCTAATTGGCCCAAAACCCTAACGTCAGCCATTGTAAGGTGGTGCTTCACTTTAAACTCGTCGGTGAACAAGGTATAGTTTAATGCAAGCTGCTGCAGAGTTTCAAGAACGATTTCACTAACAGCCGCCAAATAATGTCGTACCTAATAATGAAGTGTTGTTGACAAGTTTCGTCGTACTACGAGTGAAAAGTCCTCCAGTCTCCGAAAAGTATTCTTCACCGTACATCTTTCACTACGAGTAAAAAGTCCTCCAGTCTCCGAAAAGTATTCTTCACCGTACATCTTTCACTACGAGTGAAAAGTCCTCCAGTATCCGAAAAGTATTCTTCACCGTACATCTTTCACTACGAGTGAAAAGTCCTCCAGTCTCCGAAAAGTATTCTTCACCGTACATCTTTGAAAACGAACATCACTAATAGAATACAAACTGGTCATCGAGTTAGCATAGTTAAATCTATACTAATATTAAAAACAGGTAACATTTTTTTGTTTGTATGTAGGGGATAATTTCTTTAACTACTGAACCGATTGAAAAAAAATAGTTTTAACAATAAAACGCTACACTATCCGTAACATAGGCTATAATTGATTTTGATAAAAATATTTGTTATTTCAATTTTTGTAAATTTAGTCGGAAATAATTCTTAGGTTAGGCCTAGACTGATGAACCAAGACACATTTCTTGAATGTATTTACATTCATTTTACCGTAACAACCAATTGAATAAGAAACAGATAAAACAGCTGTTTGCTCTAATATTTTCATTAACAGCTGATTTCAAACTTTGAAGCAATTATTTTGTATTTCTAACTTTTAGGTTAGGTATTTATTTAAATGTAGATCTGAGTCTTTTAACCTTTTTTATAACTACTGTTATAAAATATACGAAATAATTTGATTTGAACGTTTAATATTATTTACCATCTTAGCTTTGGGGTTATTATTCACCCTAAATCTTTATTATAAAAAAAACATAACATGAGTATGTGTATAGAAGGTTCCTACGGGATTGGCGTGCGGAGCACGCAGGGGTTTCCCCTAGTTTAGAATATTTTTCAATAAACTCGTTTAATAATTAATAAAAATTGACGGCAATTTATCCTGACGTAGCGTTACAAATCATCCAGTTTATTTCTGTAACGGAACAATAAGTCGGAACATTTGCAATCATAATAAAGTGCACACTTCAATAAGTCAAGGTCACGTAGTTAGAAAGAGAGAGAGAGAGAGAGAGAGAGGCGACCAAACCAAAATAAACATTCCTCACCTCAATGCGCTGCCAGTTGGCTTAGGCGAGGCTGGTTTCCGCTGCTTCACGGTCATCTTTTAATTTGTATGACTTGTCGGCTTGACTAATTGTATATGATATTAAATAAGAGTACAGTACATACATGGTATTTCTGTAACACGTGGGGATAGTTAAAAGTGTAGTTACATGGATTTACCAGTTATCCGCCTTTTTGTTTCATACTAAATAATTTAGTACTTAGCAATATCATGGAGTACTTAACACTTTCAAGTGACTAATGTTTCGCAATTATTAGAATTTCCTTAGTCTATGTATGAACGTAAATCAAGAGTTAACTGTGGAATGTGTCTTCCGTGTAATTTTGCTGGACAGATGGACACACAGAAAAATCAAAACCAGGATAAGGTATTATTGAGATAAATTAAAGACTCCCCCCAATTGAATACTTCTTAAATCCCCCTCCATTATTTGAACACCAATTCTGTAAAGTTGTTAAGGGTCGGCTCTAGCTGTCGGCCATGTTGGCTGACACTCCATAACACCAATGTTAAATTAAAATCAAAATTTCTCAAATCAAAATTTTTCTTTATTTTTTTATATGATAATTAATTATGAACTATAAGTCATTTTAAAGCTATAGCCAATATGCATGCAAATGTCTTTTTCAAAACTAAGAAAAACATTTTGTTTAATATTTATTAACAATTTAAAACATTGATTTTTAATATTTTTTATGTTGTCACTATTAATTATAGCGAAAAACTACCAAGCCATTCGCATGAAGAATTTCGTCCCCAAGAGTTTGGTATTTTTTTAAAAACGCTATTTGAACAATTGCGGGTTTTAAATGGATTTAGGCTGAGCAATGTCCGTGTAACCTATCGCCGCTATAGGGTGATTTTAAAGATTTTTTTACGTTGTAACTATTAATTATAGCGAAAAATTACCAAGCCATTCGGATGAAGAATTTTGTCTCCAAGAGTTTGGTATTTTTTAAAAACGCTATTTGAACAATTGCGGGTTTTAAATGGATTTAGGATGAGCAATGTCCGTGTAACCTATCGCCGCTATAGGGTGATTTTAAATATTTTTTTACGTTGTAACTATTAATTATAGCGAAAAACTACCAAGCCATTCGCATGAAGAATTTCGTCCCCAAGAGTTTGCTATTTTTTAAAAACGCTATTTGAACAATTTTGGGTTTTAAATGGATTTAGGCTGAGCAATGTCCGTGTAACCCATCGCCGCTATAGGATGATTTTAAATATTTTTTTACGTTGTAACTATTAATTATAGCGAAAAATTACCAAGCCATTCGGATAAAGAATTTTGTCTCCAAGAGTTTGGTATTTTTTAAAACGCTATTTGAACAATTGCGGGTTTTAAATGGATTTAGGCTGAGCAATGTCCGTGTAACCTACCGCCGCTATAGGATGATTTTTAATATTTTTTTACGTTGTAACTGTTAATTATAGCGAAAAATTACCAAGCCATTCGCATAAAGAATTTCGTCCCCAAGAGTTTGGTATTTTTTTAAAACGCTATTTGCACAATTGCGGGTTTTAAATGGATTTAGGATGAGCAATGTCCGCGTAACCTACCGCCGCTATAGGGAGTCGCAGGTTGCTTTCTGTTTTACTAGAGCCGACCCTTAAGAAAGAAATCAGGTGATGGCTTAATCCAAACTATGATTATATGTTTATAAAGTGCTCATTTCGGTAGTCTTAGCGGTGTGGAAGTGTTTTATATAAAAAATAGTATTCCCCCTTTTAACCTTTCTTGTAAAACAAAGTACATACTTTGGAAGTTTTAACCTCAGTATTTTTCACCTGCCCCTTTTCCATTTAAGTCCCTTACGTAGCATTCTCATTGCTCATTCATCCAATAATCCACACTGCCTATAAAACAATAAACACTATATATAGCGAAATGAAGTCATACAAGTTATCGCCATAAACATCACATTGGGTTAGTCATATTATCAGTGATAACGGGCTTAGATTGATATAGCTGCAGTTTATAGCGGTTTTATGACATTGTGGGAGTGTTTATGCTTGCTGGGCCTCGTGCGTAGCGGCAACTCGCTTAGCTCTACGAAATAGTTTAAAATGTTTTATTTTTAGGTACATAATATACAAAGTAAAAGGACACTTTAGTTTTTAACACATATGTTGTACCGGCTGGCCCGATCCGCCTTTGCACGGATAGACAAATCAAAGTTAAATGTATATTAACAAAAAATATATTATATCAATAAATATATTACACTATGTATTTATTTTGGGGATTTTTAGTAACTTTGATCCCCCCAAACCTCCCCTAAAATTTCGATTTTTTTTTTTAAACCCTTTCTTAGCGAGCACCTAGGGCCCTAGAGGAAGCTACATACCAAATTTCATTCCAATCAGTTCGGTGTTTTTTTAGTAACTTTGACCCCCGAAACATTCCCTAAAATTTCGACTTTTTTTCGAAAACCTTTCTTAGCGAGCACCTATGGCCCTAGGGGAAGCTACATACCAAATTTCATTCCAGTCCGTTCAATGGTTTTGGAGAAATAGTGATTTAGTAAATTTGACCCCACCAAACCCCCTCTAAAATTTCGCATTTTTTGAAAACCATTTCTTATAGAGCACCTATGGCCCAAGAGGAAGCTACATACCAAATTTCATTCCAATCCGTTCAGTAGTTTTAAAGAAATAGTGATTTTGTATTTTTGACCCCCCCCCCACACCCCCCTAAAATTTCTAATGTTTTTAAAACTTTTTTGGTGAGCACCTATTTCCCTAGAGGAAGCTACATACCAAATTTCGTTCCAATCCGTTCAGTAGTTTTTTAGAAATCGTGATCAGTGAGTCAGTGGATTTGGCTTATATATATATAGATATGCCCTCCATTAAGTTTTAGGCAACTCCCGTAGTGTTGTTGAAGATCTTTAAACATGTTGATGAAAATGTGTTGTTGCATGCTGCTAACGTATCTAGTTATTTCTTCACGAAGAACCGCAATGGTAGTTGGTGCCACATTTCGGAAGATGCTTTCCTTCATCATTCCCCTGACGCGTAAGCATCAGGCCGCGAAAGGTCGAAGTGGGATGAGTGCGGAAAGTTTGTTTCTCGGTAAATCATAAGGTTGTCAAACTTATTTCGAAGTAAAGCAATCGTGGCTACAGCGGTGGCGCCATCTTGCTGGAACCACTGGAAAAAGGCCAGTTTGCTAGCAAGACAAAACCTCCTCAGATCTTTTGTGAAAGGTCGAAGGACGTTCTCTCTGTAACGTACCTGGTGTACAGTAACAGTATTCTCGCTATCGTTTTTAACGAAATACGAACTCAGTAGGCTCAATGAATACAGAACTAATAAGAAGCGTAACGTTCAAGATTCAGGCTAGTTTTATTTGAATCTGGCAAGCTTAGCGCGGGTGCCGCTAGGTAACGAGGGCGCTACTGTCGTCGGTACGGCAAGTGTGAGTGAGCCAGCCATTCTCTGTCCCACTCACACCTGGCGCGGAGGATTGATGAGTCACAGACGGGTGGAAATTTTCAGCCAGCACCTCCTGGCGGCAGCCGCTCTAAGCTCGGGCTGGCTATACACGTCGCGCCTCTTATAAGTTTTGTATTCATTGGTAGGCTACAGTACCTGATAAAGCGCACTATGTTGTTACGTTGTGGCTTCTCTACGACGTCGTCCGGACGTTGATTTCCAAGAAAACGTGTTGTTTGCTTCTTAATAAAATCGTAAAGATGTTCATGACTTTCATCTGAAACCCGTACATTTTATAGGAACCCAGGGTTTTTTGTCGTTCGTTGCTAACATCGAGGCGCTATAAGTCTTTCTTGTCTTTTACTTTTAGGCCTAAAGGTAGGCAAGTATTCTATAGGGAATCCACCATGTCTTTTAAACAATAATAACTAATAAGAATAGACAATAATTAATATACTAACTTATATAATACTAGGGGAGACCCCTGCGTGCTCCGCACGCCAACCCCCAATGGTTAAAAGAACCAGCAAGGCTCAGGTCTACACGTTAAAACCCTAACCTAAAAGCTAGAAATACAAGAATAATTGTTTCAAATTTTGAAATCAGCTGTTAATGGAAATATTGGAGCTAACAGCTATATTATCTGTTATTTTATTCAATTGGTTGCTGTGGTAATAAATGTATTTACATTTATTACCACAGCAACCAATTG
>JAGFPH010003252.1:80459-94826 GCA_018207615.1 Philaenus spumarius | reverse complement strand
AATAATTGTTTCAAATTTTGAAATCAGCTGTTAATGGAAATATTGGAGCTAACAGCTATATTATCTGTTATTTTATTCAATTGGTTGCTATGGTAATAAATGTAAATACATGTGTTGGTTTATCATTCTAGGCCTAACCTAAGATTTTTCCCGACTAAATTTACAAATATTGAAATAAAAAAAAAAGGTTTTTATCAAAATGAATTATAGCCTATGTTACTCGGGGATAGTGTAGCTTTTTATTAGTAAAACTATTTTTCAATCGGTTCAGTCGTGCCAGAGATTACCCCCTACATACAAACAAACAAACTTTACCTCTTTATAATATTAGTATAGATATGTTTACAAATTGAAAACATACTGTGACTACTAAAGACTATAAGTTAGAACTTCAGGCTGTTTTTTTTTTTTTAAATGCTTGCGTATATATTGAACAAGAACTTACGATAACACACAGAAACTAATTATCGTATTTCTACAAACTTCACAAAGATGGATTTACTTTAGAACAAGACGCCATTACTATACCAGGGAAATTATACCAAAATCATCCAGAATAACTAAATATTTTTCATCACTCCGTACCGAAAGTAGCTACTTTCGATGTCAGCTGGTAGCAACGAAAACGATCGTTTCCCAAGCTCTAATTTAGAGCAAGGGAAAAACGATCAGCTGATTTTCCCTTGCTCTAAATTTGTTTTCCCTTGCTCTCAATTAGTTTTCCATTTGCCCGCTACGCGCTCTGACGTCGCTTTGCCGTTTATTCTTACAATTTATATCAGCTGTTCTTATTGTTCAACAATGTAAACCGAAAACAGGAATAGGTATAAATGAGTTTTGCTGTGTTGTTATTATAGCGCATGTTTAAAATCTCTCGAAATATGTCTAATATTCCTGACAATTTGATACAAAAAGCTACAGAGATAATGAAAACCCTTCTACCAGAGAAATCAAGAGAAAGATATGAAGAGGAATATAGTAAGTTTACGGATTGGTGCAAAGTACAAAATGTTCAACCAAATCAAGTAAGTGACGAAGTTTTATTGGTGTATTTATCTGAGAAATCAAAAATCATGAAACCATCTACATTATGGAGTAGATTCTCAATGATAAAGAGTATTTTAAAACTAAAAGAAAAATATTTAGTAGGCTTATTATAGTAAATTTGTTATTATAAAAAAATGTTAATTGAGAAATATAATAGTTTGCATTTTACTGAGGTTTCTTCTTCAGCATTGTGTGTATTTTTGCGTCGTGATGAAAAGTACCGTTCATAACTTGTACCAAAAGTGATTTTCCGGCACTTGCTCCAATTATTCCCAATTATGTGAAACTTGGGCGCGCACCGGAAAGTGCCACTTTCGGTACTATTAATGAAATATACTATTTCTACACACCAATCGAGATGCGGTTTTCGGCATTGTATTCGGAGAAGTCTCGGGAAAAAGTCTACATATATTGTCTGCAGACGAAAACTGCATTTTGGGCATGCATAAAGTGCATCTAGAAGTGCATCATTTACTATCTATATAATTATATAAAAGCCAAAACCCACTGACTCACTGACTCATCACGATTTCTCAAAAATTACCGAACGGATTTAAATGAAATTTGGTATGTAGCTTCCTCTAGGGCCATAGGTGCTCACTAAGAAAGGGTATGAAAAATTTCGAAATTTTAGGAGGGGTTTGGGGGGATCAAAGTTACTAAAATCATAATTTCAGATCTTTTATTATTATGACAATAGTGCTTTTATTATTTAAGATCTATATATATAAAAGCCAAATACCACTCACTGACTGAACACTTAAAAAGAATACAATTACGTTAAAAAGACTGAAAATACCAACCACCACGGGCAACGCCGTACGGGTCAGCTAGTAGTTTATAAAAATTGTGTGAATTCATGAAAACTTATCACTCGAAAATGTACACTCGGGGGTTAACTTTCACTGGATTGTTAAGAACTATTACAGCGTCAACTAACCTCAAACAAGAAAGTAATAATAAGAAACATGGCCTGGCAACAATCAACAATGCAATCAGCTGTTCTGAAAACCAACCACATCTGCTTTAGTTTCAGTGGTGGTTATTTTGCCGCATACCATGTAAGTTTAACGTTCTATCTAAATTGTAGGCTATGTTTAATTGTTCAGCTCAACGCCCTTGAACGAGTAACTCAAATATCTTGTACAGATATAGTCTGTATGTAGATCAAAATAGCCTCCGTAGAGTTTACCTAAATTGGTTAATGAATGGCGCTGAAACCCTGCGCAATGACCCTCAGCTCTAGTATTGATCAAACAGCAGTCTAGTTTTATAACCTATTTTGTAGTTAGAGTCGGTTAGAGTGACGTCACAGCTACGTAAGTCAACAACTTTACTTTGTTAGGCTAGTCGCTTCGCTCACGCTTGACTTTTTTTGTCTACTTAAATGTCGAAACATTTTTACGAATTTGGATGGCATCGCGTTTAGATTTGTAAATCATATATTATATATTAAATTAATATATTATATTAAATTCGAAGGATATATTACTTTCTCACTATACTATAGTAGCCTATAGAGAAAGTATAGTGATCGCAAAAAAAATCGATGTCAAGTTTTTTGTGGATATATCCGTTTTGGGACCCCCTGAGCATAAAAAAGTGGTTTTTACAAAATGTTTGTCTGTCTGTATGTCTGAAAGTCTGTATGTATACAAAGCTAGAGAGAAAACTATTCGATCGATTTCGAACAAATTTGCACCAAACATGTCAATTAGGCTTGTATGGATTCACGAAGAAAGGTTTTGACAAATTTTGAAAAACAACCCCCTTTTTGGCGAAAAAACTTCCAAAAAATCGGTTATTATTTTTTTATAAAAAAACGGCTCTATCGATTTTGATAAAATTTGGCTTATTGGTAGCGCTTAATGTACCCTACCGTGCAAAAAACCGCTTTTTTCAAAACAAATTTCGTTTAGCTAATAATAATAACTGGTTTTGGGGTTTTTTTCTGGTGCTTGATGAGTTGTTGACGTGTATTTTCAGAATACAAGAAAAATTTAACATAACCTCTGGTCACGCGTAAGTAAACAATTACCAATACGGCTGAACGTAAACCGGTATTGTTTGGAGTTTTCTTTTTTCCTAATTTATAACACATTTTGTTTCCCGCGAAAATTGTTTGTGGTTTTAGAATTATTTTGACGCGTAATTTCAGAAACAAAATGCATCATAACTTCTGGTCTCATGTACGTAAACAATTGACCATATTATATTTTGGACGTTCCTACAAATAATATCGATATCATTTAAAGTTGCACTCACACGATCAGTTTCGGTTTATCTGTGCAAATAAAACTGCACCATTGTGTGAACTGTGTGGTCTACTTCAGTTTTCTCCTGTTTTTTCGTGCAATATAGTCACAGTATTTGGGTCAATAAAATTCAGAAGTCATTTTTTTTCGCCATGGCGTTGACAACAGAAGAGTAAATAATTCGACCACGCGGCTCAACCGCTGACGTGAGCAAATTTCCAAAATTAAGTTTATAGGCCTATGTTTTACGGTTTCAACCAACCATTTGGGAAATAGATCTATTCACGACGTTACTGAATAGCTGCAAAATGGTTCGCACGACATTTAGCATATTGGGAGCATCTTCAACACACAAAACATTGCGTGCTTCGCACGCCAACTCCGGTATTCGGAGTATCTTCCACACGAATCATTGCGTGCTTCGCACGCCAATCCCACGGTAGAATCTACCACATGGCTTTGAACCGGGTACTTCTATGGTATTTTACGTTTTGATCGATTTTGGGGGAACCAAGCGAGCTAAAAGGTCGCGTAAAAAAATGTGCTGAATAACATCCTACATTTATATGTTTAGAAAAAACTCTAAAAAAAATCATTCTCGTAGGAAAAATATCAAATCATAGTTACTTCCGGTCAAAAACGTGCTTCCGATTGTTGGATTTTTTTGGCTAACGAACTCGTCCGAGTGACGTAGACAACTAACATGTGTACCAAATTTGAACCAAATCGGACTTAAAATGCGGCCGCTAGAGTGCGAACACATATATATATATGATTTTTAATGACACCTCAAAACGTGTTCTGGGGACCATGATCGGTGCTCCTTGGCTACTCCCGACCTTAGGTCTTACCATAAGGGCCACTGCAATAGCTCATTTTTCCTGTGGAAATTCGCTAATAATACAGTAAAGAGCTGACGTGTGTGGCTAGCAACGACCAGACAAGACTGTGCAAACTGTTCTATTAACTGAGCTAACTGCGCAGTTTACCGGTGCAAAGTAGAGTTTCTCGCGCAGGCCCTCAGTTTATCTTTCAGTCATGACGTCACACGCGATAAACTGTGCAGTTAAACTGATCATGTGTGGGCCCCTTTAAGATATTGCTGATATCGATATTTTGTTTCGATAATATCGTGATATCGATATCAGACTTTCCGATACCGCAACAAGCCTAAGGTTATGTTTACAACTTGTCCTACTGAACCTATATCGTTCAGTTAAACGTCCTAAGACAGGTTGCAAATTATTGTCCATCTGCCCGTTACAACCGCCAGCAACGTACACCTGTCCGCGAGGGGGCGCTGAGTGGTTACGCACCGTTGCAAACGACAGGTTGTGATGAATATTTTTAACTGTAATGGATTCACTATTTATTTGTAAGTCTGATCGTGTAATCAAGAGTTCATTGGTAATACAGTATACTTGTCGCGTCCTTGACTACGTTCCTTGACTAGATAGAGTATGCTCGAATATTCTAAAATACAGGGGTCTCCAAACTATTTTTACCCAAGGGCCGTATTGAAATTTCGAGGTGGTATGGCGGGCCAACAGGGTCTGGGCGACTTGTCCTACGGGGTGGAAAATTTGACACTTGGAAACAGTGTTTTTAAGCATTTCCAGTCTATTTTTACAAATAAATTAATTTTTAAACATAAGTTTTAAGTGTCTTTGAGTATAAATTATATATGATTTTTAACTTTTTTATACCGACATAATTAATTTTTATTGGTTAAAGTTAAATAAAAAGATAAGCATGTATGCAAAGGTAAAAAGACAAAACACTCAGGAGAATGACACTTATTTATTTAAACTTAAAATATGTAACACAAACATTTTTGAAAAGAAAATCCTGTCTTTATTTTTAGTGAGACGTGTGCAACTGTTTTTTATTCACAATGTCTGTCCATTTTGGATTAAAATTTGTAGTTCCAATAGTGAGCAAAGCTTTTAGGTGCTCATCCGACAACATTGACCTGTATTTTGATTTTACATGTGTCATCTTCGAAAAGGTTTGCTCACAAATATATGTGGAACCAAATATAGTTATCATTTCTCTCGCAAAACTCTTCATTGCTTTGAACTTAGCACTTAACGACCTGGAATAACACTCGGAGAAGTATTCTTTTAAGTTTTCATTTGACATAAGATCAATAAACTCGAGCTGAAGATCTGTAGGAGCATCTTCAACTTGATATTTAAATGGATTTTGTAATAGGTTGATCTTTTCTGATGTAGTTGCTTCATCAAAGTCTGAAAAGCGAGTTTCAAACTCCTCACGTAGTTTTGAAATAGTTTGTGCTGCATATTGAGATGGAAACGGCACACTTGTTTCACTGGCAAAGTATTTGCAAGTTTCAAAATGGTCCAAAACTGTTTTTCCTACTTGTTTTTCAAAAAGTACTAGTTTCAATCTGAAAGATTTTACGTGTTGAAACAAATCGTTTACAAACGAACTCTTGCCTTGAAGTTTCAAATTTAAAATATTAAGATGTGTGGTAATATCAACAAGAAATGCAAGTTTCCATAGCCACTGATCACTCGAAAGGGGTTTTCCCAACAGTGCTTGTTGGTGAACAATGCAGTGTAACACCATTAGTTTTCCCCTCCTGCACTTTTAACAGCATTGCACACTCTCAATATCTAAAACAAAACTTTTTTTATTGGTGTCTGCGGGTCGGACCAAATCCTTTGGCGGGCCGCATCTGGCCCGCGGGCCGTACTTTGGAGACCCCTGTTCTAAAACATACTTTCAATTCTGAATTTTAAATTTTGTTTCTATAATAGTGAATTGATCATACTTATTTTTACAATGTTTTGTTGGGACATTTGCTATCAACTGTACACCGACGTTTAGAGATTAGTACCTGGAGACCGAGCTAAAGCTCGATTATAAGCAGGGCTATGATTTCAATAATAAATATTGGATTATTGAGTTTTGAGGTTAGGCCTATAACATTAAACAACTAAATAAAGGTTATATACAACATTAGGCTTACCTGTAATAAAAATACAGTTTAAAGGATTAACCACAATCTCAACGCTATGCCTCAGAATAAGTCAGGCCTAAATTAAAGTATTATTTCAATATCAATTTATTCCTAGGGCCTAGTTCGCTCACGTCAATAACTACTATTATTGCAAATTTCCGTGAACATCGTTTAGGTCAGGCCTATAACATTAAACAACTAAATGAAGGGTATGTTTATTATGTATTCGTTGCCATGGTAACTATAAATAGATACAACATTAGGCTTACCTCTAATAAAATAAACAGTTTAAAAGAAAGCAGATGATTATTGTAATGGCATTGAAAACATTTGCATCAGCTGTGCTTTGTATTGTTTAAAATGGACAAATTTCACTTTTTAATTTAATAAAAAGACGTAGAAAACGAATTTTCCCAGACTGGTGACCATTTCCAATCGATTTCTCGTGGCCAAAAGCCTAATATAAAATCAAAAAATGAAAAATCCTTAGACGGAGATTCCAGATCCATTTAGCAGACAAACAATTATCTCTCGCTTTAGAAGATAAGATAAAGCAAGTATCGTTATCAAGTGAAAAGATAAAACTGACACATACAGGGTGTCCCATAAGTAAAGCGTCAAAGTTCGGAGAATGGTTCTATGGGTCAAAATAAGAACAAAATTTCATATAAACACACACCCGAAAACGCTTCGTTTTCTAGATATCCGACATTTTGTTTTTTATACAAAATAATTCTTACTTAGAGAACGGTTTGACCGATTGAGTTCAAGCTTGGCATGAAGTTTAACCTAACAATAATACATCTCAAGAAAAATAAGCGATTGAAAATTTCAAACCTAAATTACTCAAAAACCGTATATTTTAACAAAAAATGTCAAGACACCTTTTTTGCAGCCCTTTTTATTCCCTATCTGATGGTGTAACTGCTAAAACAATCGAATGAATGATAACAGGTAAGTTTAAAATAATAACAGCATATGCACTTACTATATTGCTGCTCACTGTGTTGGTACATCATGCCGGGTTGAATAAACCAATTATTACACATAACTTAACTATAATCCTTCATCCGATTGTTTTGACAGCTACACCATCAGTTGGGGAATCAAAAGGGCTACACAAAAGGTGTCTTTGACTTTTTTTGTTAAAATATACGGTTTTTGAGTAATTTAGATTTGAAATGTTCACACAGCCGCCATTTTGAAACGCATGATTGGATTTAATCGCTTATTTTTCTTGAGATATATAATTGTTAGGTTAAACTTCATGCCAAGTTTGAACTCAATCAGTCGAACCGTTTCTCTTAATAAGAATTATTTTGTACTAAAAACAAAATGAGGATATCTAGAAGACGAAGCGTTTACGGGTCTGTATTTATATGAACCTTTTTTTCTTATTTTGACCTAGAGAACCATTCCCCGAAGTTTGGCACTCTACTTATGGGACACCCTGTATATTGATTAAAATGAAAACATAAACCTAGAGGAGTAAGTCTACGTTCACAACACCCGATCAGCCAACCGTCTGGAAGAATCTATAACATTCTTGAACACTGTGTAATATTCTAGAACATTCAGCCCAGTAACATGTTTTGTTGATGAATAAACTTGCTGATAAAGGCCTAACTTAAATTGCCACCTAGTATCTAAAATATAATATATATTTTTGCAGGTAGTAACAACTTCTTTTGTATAGTTAAGTGACTTACACCATTTTACACTAGGCCCAAGCTAGCCACGCGCGCGGCCTTCAGATCAGGCGGGTGGGCTGGGATCGAGGCGGGGGTACCTTTCTAAAAACATCCGCCGCGCCGTAGTGCCGTGACTCACTCAAGCCATTTCCATTCGCTTGCCCGATACACTGGTAGAATGTCAGCAGGACGGCTAATACACTGGTTGCAGCGCGCGCAGCTGACTTGGGCCTACTGTACCTGTAAACGGTTTAGTAGTGAGTGGTTAAAGAAAATTACGAAATTGTCAAAAATAACTTTTAATAGTAAAGATTGATGATTTTCTTTTAACAAGAACTATAACAGCAATAGCAGAACATATAAATGAGTTAAAAGAATCTTTGTTGACGATACAATCTCATTATCACTCTACATCATTTGGGTCCACTTGGGTTTGAACCCAAGTCTCATCCTCGCCGTCTTCTAATGGGCCGATCTCTGGGGCATTGGCTGACGTTTGAAGAGTTTGAAAACAATTCTTGGTTTACTGGAGGGATGAAGGGTAATAGATCTTCCATGTCTTTCTTTTTGGCCGGTGTCGCTGGACGAGATCCGTTGTAAAGGTGGTCTGGTCGAGAAGTATGTTAGACAGATTGAATTAAACTGTAAAACATCGATTTAATAAGTTAATAATTACTATAACCTCAAAACAACAACTTTTTCC
Organism: Philaenus spumarius; assembly: GCA_018207615.1. Lineage (NCBI taxonomy): Eukaryota > Metazoa > Arthropoda > Insecta > Hemiptera > Aphrophoridae > Philaenus > Philaenus spumarius. Next base: position 86,144 of record JAGFPH010003252.1, on the reverse strand, counting down.
AACCATTACACTTGAAGTGTTTAGTGGAAAGTTGGTAAGTCCTCAGCTTTTGTGATTCAATAGTTTAAAGAAAAAAACTCACTGGTAACTTGGTAAGTATCAGGTACACCACTTTGGCCCAAAATGAAAAGGTCATTCTGTTTGACAGCTTAAATTTCTGCTGCTATCTGTGTGGCGAATAAGTGAACTATATCAAAGCCCACTAAAGAATACCATTGCGAGACGGCCAATAGGATGGGCGCGCAGCGTTGCCATATCTACTAGCCTCGAACACTCCTGGTATTTACCGCTCGAGGCTTGATCGCACAGTTTAAAAAATTGTAAATGCGTTGAGTCGACGCAGTCAGTTAGAAGCGATAGAAGAACGTGACAACGTCGCACTACGGCGATTGGAGCTTTCAAGGTCTCGGTGTACACAAGCCCGCCCCTCAACGGTATTCTTTAGTGGGCTTTGATGTAGGACTTGTTTCATCTATCTTTTCTTAAAATAGATTTTAATATAGAGAATAAATTTCTTCGCTTAAATCCAAAATTTAAAAAAGGGATTTACACCACTTTGCATCTAAAGGGCACTTTGATATTGCTTTATTTATGTTGTTAACATAATTACTTTATATCAGCAATACTTATGACCTGAGCAGCATTGTCGTATTAAAAGTATTTCTACCGCCAGTTATTTCTCAGTCAAAATGTTTCTCTCAAGAACTTTCAATTGCCGCAACTACTATAGCCCATCTCAACTTAAGTTGAGGCAAGCAGGGTGGGTAATTAGGGTCGGCCTCAACCGTCATAAAACCGACCCTTATTAATGCCGCCTGAGTGAACCTGTAGGACACTCTAGTATAAAATTGCAATTCAGTATGTCTTAAGTCAAAATGAAAAAACGATATCATATTTCGTTTCATGATATTTTCCAGATAATTTTGATACCAAATTTGATTACATTTGGCCAACTTTGAGCTGTACTAGCATTATAAACTTTCTTAGTTGAATCAACATTACTAATACGGTTTACAACAATAAAGCCACACAAATTTACTAGAGAAGTTCATATTTAAATCTATACTAATATTATAAAGAGGTAAAGTTTGTTTTTTGTTTGCTTGTTTTTTTTTTTTGTTTATGTATTGGGTAATCTCTGGCATTACTGAACCGATTGAAAAAATAGTTTTACTAATAAAAAGCTACACTCTCCCTTAGTAACATAGGCTATAATTCATTTCGATAAAAACCTTTTTTTATTTAAATATTTGTAAATTTAGTCGGGAAAATTCTTAGGTTAGGCCTAGAATAATAAACCAACACATGTATTTGCATTTATTACCATAGCAAGTTAAAACTTTCTCTCTGCGTTTCGGAGCTTATTTAATTATTAAATAGCTCGTTTTGCAGACTTTTTTGCTCAAATAATTATTATTTATTACATACTAGGGGAGATCAATGCGTGCTCCGCACGCCAACCCCGGATGGAACCTTCTACAAACATACAGTATGTTATGTTTTATGTATAATAAAGGTGTAGGATTAATAATAACCTCAAAACTAGCAGTTATAATAATTGTTAAAAGAACCAGCTAGGCTCAGGTCTATACTTTAAAACCCTAACTAAAAGCTAGAAATACAAAAATAATTGCTTCAAATTTTGAAATTAGCTGTTAATTGGAGCTAGGTTGATATTATAGGTTTTTTTTATTCAATTGGTTGCTATGGTAATAAATGCAAATACGTGTGTTGGTTTATTATTTTAGGCCTAACCTAAGAATTTTCCCGACTAAATTTACAAATATTGAAATAAAAAAAGGTTTTTATCGAAATGAATTATAGCCTATGTTACTCAGGGATAGTGTAGCTTATTATTAGTAAAACTATTTTTTTCAATCGGTTCAGTAATGCCAGAGATTACCCCCTACATACAAACCAAAAAACAAACTTTAGTAACAAACGTTAGTAACAAACTTTACAAACCATATTAGTAATGTTACTTCAACGAAGAAAGTTTATAATGCTAGTACAGCTCAAAGTTGGCCAAATGTAATCAAATTTGGTATCAAAATTATCTGGAAAATATCATAAAACGAAATATGATATCGTTTAATCATTTTGACTTAAGACATACTGAATTGCAATTTTATACTAGAGTGTCCTACAGGTTCACTCAGGCGGCATTAATAAGGGTCGGTTTTATGACGGTTGAGGCCGACCCTAATTACCCACCCTGCTTGCCTCAACTTAAGTTGAGATGGGCTTATACCTTCCTACGGCAACTACAGTAGAAGCTAAGATAAATCGATATAATTGACGAACGTATGCCGTAGTTATGTTAGGGTACAATTAGAAACTTTTTTTTTAATGACTCCCCGCTAACTATAAAACACTAAAGTTTGCAGTATTTTCCTGGAAACATCTATTTCACTCTAAAAACTAAACGTAAACACAAATTACTCTAAATGGACGTGGTAAACGGAATGACTTCATTGTACAGCGTGGACTATGTGAGCGCTACGCAGACAGGAAACCCAGCCTGGGTTAATTTATCGGTTCATTTAAGCCACGGGTTGCAACGGAAGTACACATTGAACCCTTGCGTGTCCTTTGTTACCGAGGCGACATTGCGGCGTTGCTACCACTAGCCGTATTGCGGAAGATGGTTGTGGTAGATCAGGTTTAAAAAACAGTACCAGAAACTGGCACATACTTTCTCACAGCCGTATTATCGGGCAATGCATTGCGTGCTTCGCACGCCAACCCTCGTGTTGGGAATATTTTCAATACAGAGCGCATTGCGTGCTTCGCACGCCAACCCCCGTATTGGGAGTGTTTTTAACACGCAATGCATTGCGTGCTTCGCACGCCAACCCCCGTATTGGGAGTATTTTCGATACATAGTGCATTGCGTGCTTCGCACGCCAACCCCCGCATGTAACCCCAACTGACTTCATAATTGTATTAAAGTAGGAGAGGGGATAGTACATAAAAGTAGGAAAGTAACTAATAAATATTATTATTATTACCTAAAGAGAAAACTATTCGTTCGATTTCGAACAAATTCGCACCAAACATGTCAATTAGGTGTGTATAGAGTCACGAAAAAGGTTTTGAAAAATTTTGTAAAACAATTTCCCTTTTGGCCAAAAAACCAAAAAAATCAGTTATTATTATTATTAGCGAAACGAAAATGTTTTGATAGATGCTGTTTTTTTTCTTCATATGGTGGGGGTACGGTAAACGCTACAAATAAGCCAAATTTTATCGAAATCGTTCACTTTTTTTATTAAAAAATAACTGATTTTTAGGGGGGTTTTTGGCCAAAAAGGGGGTTAATTTTCAAAATTTTTCAAAACCTTTTTTCGTGCATCTATACAGGCCTAATTGACGTGTTTGGTGCAAATTTGTTCGAAATCGATCGAATAGTTTTCTCTCTAGCTTTGTTTACATACATACCTAAATACAAACATACAGACATTTTGTAAAAACCACTTTTTTTGACTCAGGGGTCCCAAAACGGACATTTCCACAAAAATCTCAACATCGATTTTTTTTGCGATCACTATACTTTCTCTATACTATAGTATAGTGAGAAAGTAAAAAATCTGTTATTATTATTACCTAAACGAGAATTTTTAGAAAGATGCGGTTTTTTGCATATGGTTGGGTACAATAAGGGCTAAAAATCATCCACATTTTATCAAAATCGTTAGAGCCGTTTTTGAGAAATTTGTTTTTTTTTTTCTTTTTTGGCCATTTTTGTAAAACGCCTTAAAAATCAAAAATTTGAAAAAATGCCTGGAGATATTCTAGAACTACACCTACATACCAAATTTCATCACAATCGGACCGTTGGTATGGTCTCCAGCTTTGTACACATCCTAACAGACACACTGACATACATCACCAAAAAAACACTTTCTTGGGTTCAGGGAGCACCAAAACAGATAATTCCACTAAAGATTCAAATTCGAAAATTTGGACGAAAACAATACTTTTTCCATATACTATGTATAGGGAGGGGGGGGAAGTAAAAATAGAAGCAACAGCCAGTGACGGCTTGTAGCTAAAGTGAGCGGGAGTGCTGCGCCAGAAACTGTTTAGCCTTTGTTTTAAAATTTAAATTGTTTAAAAGGAAAGAAACTTGTATATATATATATAAAGAAAATAATTCAGAAACTTGATAAAAGAATAAAATCAAACAAATTTTACTTACACTTATGCCCGGTTTACACTTGTCATTGTTAATTGTCGTTCGCACTAATATCTCACGTGTGAACAGTAGTGATTAGTTCTTAGTAGAACGGGGAGTGCGAATTAATATTTACCCGCTAGTAAGTTCCATAAAAGTGACGTATATTCTGAGATACGAGTCAACAACTGTTTTCTGTGAATTTTAAGATGACGCATCCACAATTTATACCGACACAGTTTCTAGCTTAAAGAAGACATCGGCGTACTCGTGCCAAAAAATGTACACCTACACTTTTCCACGCAGCTTAGTAGGCTATTACGTCATATTCTTACATCTTGACGACAACGAATAACGCGGCGATAAATGAGATTCTTCGGTCGTCCGGCGTCTTCGTTTCGCAAGGTTGGCCAACTTGGTTTCTGTATTAACGGGGTGTATTTATACATTGTCTTTTCGAAAAGTTCTTTCCCTTTTACGTTGTTGTTGGGAGTTTATCGTTTAGAAACTGGTAGGTGGGAGAAAGAAGACATTGAAGTAAAGAGAGATATACCCGAATTTACCCGAGCGTGAATCGGAATTTGCCGAATGCGTTACACGGCGAGACGTTCTGCACGTTATTTAATCCCGATTATCTCTCGTTCTATCTGCGTTTGTACGCTCCGACTTTAACTGAATTAAAATTAGGCGAAATGCGTTACACGACGCAACGTTCCACGTGTCATCAGGTTATTTAATCCCCAATATTTCTCAGTCTATCTGCGTTTGCACGCTCGAGTGTGAATCGGAAGGGGTGCCTTCAAACACTCGATAGTCCATTTCGCAGATGTTGCAAACACTCGATAGTCCATCTGGGAGGAGCCAATCCCTGCCACCATCAAACTCGTCTGTGACACACCCCCGGCGTGACATCAAAGGGATGAGGTTAGGTTAGGTAGTCTTCAACTGCTAGTTAGTCTTCGATCATGGAATCCTTTTCGTTTCCTTTTCGTTTGACAGAATGGCGTCCACTATCGAGTGTTTGATCCTTCGCGTGGTTGAGACATCTAATATTCACACTATCTACCAAATGCACTATCTAGCAGTCGAATGGATCTCAATCGGAATTAGGCGAAAAACGTTACACTGTGAGACGTTGTACGCGTCATAAGCTCGTTTAACCCCTAAGATGTGTCTAATCTCTCTTCGTTTCCGTTCCTCTAGTTCATCCAAAGTTAGGTGATTTTTGTAGTGGTTCTTAACTCCAAAGACAGTTTTTATCGTACAAGTCATTCCGGAGATCTTAGTTGATGTGAACTGCTGTAGAGTTTCCAGAACGATTACACAAACAGCCGCCAAGTAATGCCGTAATAAGAAGTGCTGTTTACGAGTTCAGCGTAATAGCTGCCTCGTTTAAGAAGTATATTAGTAGAATTTGTTTCCGCCTCAGCCTCCAGCTAAAGCTCAAGCGCTGCTTCGTTCCGCTCGCAGCGGAAATCTAGCTTTGTGAAGTTGCACCCCGACCTTGC
>JAGFPH010003252.1:70086-80168 GCA_018207615.1 Philaenus spumarius | reverse complement strand
ACCTAACCTACTCATAAATAACACATTAACATAACCTACTCCTAAATGAACCCTAACACAACATACTGCTAAATAAAAACCTAACAAACTCCTAAATAAGAACCTACTCTTAAATAAAACCCATACCTAAACTACTCCTAAATAAAAACCTAACATAAACTAATCCTAAATGAGAACATAACCTACTCAAGAATAAAAACTTAACCTACTCAAATAAAACCCTAACCTGAACTACCAATAAATAAGACCCTCATCTGCTCCTAAATAAAAACTCAACCAAACCTAACAATTTATAAAAACCTAACCTTACCCTAAATAAGAACCTAACCTTACCCTAAACAATTACTTTAGCTGCTAATAAATACTATTCTTAGTACACCAACTCGGAAAAGGATTAAAAATCTTAAATATTTTTACAGACGTCTCCACATTCCATTATAAAATGAATGAACAATCAAATGAAGCCATTATACGAAACTATTTTTCCCATGGCATGGAATTATAATCCAGAGTAACAAATCAATTTGTTCAGTCGTACCACGACACAAAACACAAAAACGGATTAAAGTGACAGGCTGGCCAACAATGTAACAATAACAAAAATGACAATGCTAAAGAGATTTGTTTGCTCGAATCGAGACATGAGAAACTAATTGAAGACTTCGGACCACACAGGTTGTGGCTAACTAAAGTCACGTATAAACGCACCTGTTGTTACTATACTGTTGGAAATGTAACAGGTGCAACGGGACTACTGGATATTAGTGTAATATACCGGTGGAAATGTACCAAGACATCTGTTGTAATAAATGCACAGTTGTTTCAGAACTTTCTACCAACACTTTTAGGTGTTTCTGAACCAAAGACAATTATTCACAATACCACTAGGGGCTCTGCCCCTGGACGCTCCGCGTCCCAACCCCGGCTCGGCCTTCGGCCTCAGATGGCTGCTTCGCTTCGCTCGCAGGTGGAAAATTCGATAAAGAATCTCGTTAATCTTTTGCTCGTTTGTACATAGGTGACCGAGCATAAATTAGCTGTTTTATTTGGCAGGTGACTCAAACTCATTAAACATTATCTCCATAAGATTAACATGGGAAATTTGAAGGATTGTATACCGGAGCTCCTTCTCGGGTGAATAGCGGCTGAACGGATGATAATATATAAGACTTGACATGTCTGTGAATGATTATGTTCAGTTTTTGATCCAAATTAGCTGTTTTATATATAATAGGTTTGTAACAATCAATGTTTGAATTGAATTAAAATATAGTTAGCATTTTTCGTTGATTTTTGTTTGTGTTTGTTTTTAGTTTGTCAATGTAACCTCAAAAAGGTAATACTACATTTGATACTGATTTGATCCAAATCAGTTGTTGATCAAAATCAGCTGTTTTAAGCTTTTCATACGAACAGCTGTTTTTGTGTCCCTGATAAAATCAATAGAAATCTTTCTTCCATAAGATTAACATTGAAACGTTGAGGGCCACTGGGGCGTAGCCCTAATGTCCTAGGACTTCGGTAAATGGCCTAAAACCTTCCCAGGGTTAACCTGTGTTACTATGCAAAATTTCAAAGCAATCGGATGGACGGTATACGAACGCAAAGTGGACAAAGAACCAAAAAAACCCCCCATAAGGAATACACAGCAGAAATTTGCATTTGATTATAACGTTTGTAAGGCGAAAGATACATGATTTGTAATGCTTGATGGCAAATCTGGGCGTGCATACCTTTAATTTAAGACCTCAATTATGAAAATCGGTCGGGTAGAAGAGCCGAACGGACTCGGAAAAGAAAAACAGAATTTTTTTAATATATAAGATTACTAAATGCCCAAAATGACTTATTTCACATAGCGGCCATTTTTTGTTTTTGTTTTTTCACTTAAAAATTTTTATCTCAAAAACGGGTTGACATACTAAGTTAGAATTTTTCAAATAGTTTTATAACATAAAGGCCCAATTATAAAAACATTACACATTTTTTTCAAACCAACCACATTAAAATGGTGGACGTTTAAAATATTCTGAATACAGTATATCATTTTAACTTTAAAAAAATCCACAAGAGACAAAAAGTTGTCTGTTTTTAGTAACAAATAAAATGTCAATTGCATTTTTTTCTAGGGGCTTGTGATTTATAGACATGTACCAAGAAGAACATTTAATAACAAAATGAGTTTTTTGGCCTATACTAATGCAATGGGATGCGCCCAGCTAAGCTCAGTGAGTTGTAAATTGGATCGAGTGAACGAATCGTTCGACTGAACGAGCGATTCAGTCGTTCACATAAAATGAACGGTCTGTCTCGACAATGAATACAGAACTTATAAGTAGCGCAACGCTAATGGAGAAGAGTCAGCCCGGTTTTTTTACGCCAAATCGAGCTTAGCGCGTCCGCCGTCAGGCAGCGCTGGCTGAAAATTTCCACCTCTCTCTCTCTCTGGCTGGCTCATTCTCTTTGTCTCACTCACACTTGCCGCACCGACGACAGTAGAACTCTCGCTATCTAGCGGCTGCCGCACTAAGCTTTCCAGATTCAAATAAAACTAGGCAAAATCTAAAACATGGGCGTTTCGCTTCTTATAAGTTCAGTATATTCATTGGTCTCAGACACCTCCCTTCAATAATAATTACCACTCTACTCATCCCCAATCCCCAGTTGACCCAACTTAACTGATTCAATATCAAAGAACAACAAGGACGAAGATTATTTTGAGTCTTTCATTGAACGAATCCGTGTATGATTAATGAAAAAGCGAGTGTGTATCTTTTATTAGACTTATAGAGTTTGATAGATCACTGAATCTCGAGTGAGTCGGTAAAACTACATGAATGGGACCATTCTTTTACTTTCTCCCCCCTATACGTAGTATATGGAGAAAGTATTGTTTTCGTAAAAATTTTCGAATTTGAATTTTTAGTGGAATTATCTGTTTTGGTGCTCCCTGTATCCCAAATTATTGTTTAGTGGAATTGTCTGTGTTGGTGCTCCCTGAACCCAAAAAATATTTTTAATGGAATTATTTGTTTTGGTGCTCCCTGAACCCAAAAAAGTGTTTTGAACCCCAACGGTCCGATTTTGATGAAATTTGGTATGTAGGTGTAGTTCTGAAATATCTCCAGGCGTTTTTTTTTCAAATTTTTGATTTTTAAGGGGTTTTATCCCCCAAAAATTGCCAAAAAACGAGAAAAATCCAAATTTCTCAAAAACGGCTCTAACGATTTTGATAAAATTTAGATTATTTGTAGCCCTTAATGTATCCTACTATATGGAAAAAACAGCATCTTTCTAAAAATTCTCGTTTAGGTAATAATAACTGATTTTTGGGTTTTTCGACAAAAAGGCGGTTGTTTTCAAAACCTTTATTCGAGCATCTATGCAGGCTTAATTGACATGTTTGGTGCAAATTTGTTCGAAATCGATCGAATAGTTTTAATAATAATAATAATAATAATAATAATATAATATGGATGTGTGTTACGTTCATTTTCCATGGTATGTCCTACTTTTGCAATTCTAAATAACCACCTCCTATGCTACTCTTGGGAAGGTATAAAGTTTCAACTGGGAGAAAGTGTGTGGCAGTTATCTGGTACCGTTTATTTGTTTTGTGTTTGTATCTTTAAGATTCTTCCATAGATTAATTTATTTAAGTAATTATGATGTATTTTCTAGAATAGGCCTACTATTATATTAACTGACTGGTTAAACAGCGTTTAATCTTTCAAAGTTTTAACGTAGGCTACAGTATGTTACTAGTTCTGTTCCACAGGAAATACTAAGGAAGGCGGCCAATTTATGATGGAAAGAAAACTAGTTTGTTTTAAACAGAAGTATTGGAATACAAAACAAGTGTTACAATTTTTGGATATTGTAGTTTACGGTTACCACCTATACTTTGATATCTTAAACGCCTCTTTCGTGACCTCGGGGGAATAGTCCTGGAATAAAAAGATTTTTAAAAACACATTTTTCGAAGAAAACACGCGTATAAAGGGAGAGTAAGCAACATTTCTAACAGGCATCAAATGTAAACGTTGTTGCTTACATCAATACCTTTAATTTGAGATCATAAACTTCCTTGTAAGAGCTGTAGAACTCGCGTAATGTCTCGCTATTTACCTCATCCGCACCATCTAAAATGTTACAATAGATAGGCCTAACTAAGTTTGAATGGAGAACTCTCCTTATTTTTGTAAGCTCTAAAATGACATGGAAATAAATTTTGAAAAAAGTGCCAAATTAAATTAAAAATAGGAATTTGTTTTTTAATAATTGGTAACCCTTAAATTTGAAACTTTTTAAATTAGCACTTTTCCAAAATTTCTAATTCCTAAAAAGACTCAAACTTGACCAAAGAATATCTTTCCAATATAAAAATTAGGGGTAACCAATAAAAAAACATCAAATCCCTATTTTTAATAAAATGTGGCACTTTTTTTAAAACCAATTTCTGTCAGTTAGAGCTTTCAAAAATAAGGGGATGTCCCCACCCTTTATTTCTACACACAACAGTTCAAAATAACTACACCCAGTTCAGTGCTATTGTAATATTGGGTTTAAATTATCTGTAGGCCTATCAAACGTCTAATTTTCTGAACTTCCTAGTGTCTAGCGCCTGTAATTCCTAAACGGCTTCGGATTTTTTTTAAATACCCAATAATAAAACATTCTTAAAATATTGTTTTACACATGAATACAGAGTGTTCCATAACAAATTTCAAAACCTGATTGGAACATGGCGGAAATTTTTTACATTTCACAAAATGGATTTTTAAACTTCATAGAAATTAATCTCTCCATTTAAAGTAATCTGTCATATTTTTAGTTCAAAAGTTAGCTATTGTAACATTTTAGGTGGGACACCCGGTATATATTAGCCCGACTCTCCGTCCTCATCCAACAAACCAGGCAACCAATGTTTATGGCTGTCTGAGGAGAGCAAGTAGCCAGGGGGGAGGTTAAGGGGTCAAACAACCCCCCCCCCCATGAAATCCCGAAATTTAGTAGTAAAAATTAATACAGTACAGTACTAGGTTTAAAAAGCGAAAATTAAATTATAAAATAGACAACACAACAGAGGATCCAGCAACATATTTTACATCATTGTGCATTGCATGCATACTGATATTTAGATTTGCTTGATTAAACTACACAACGTACAATACACATGGATGCAGTAGGTTACAGCCTTACTCTCTTGTAAGCTTGATCTGATCTATTAAATAAATAAGAAAACTATGAAAGTTCAACAAAAATACTTTACTCTAACAATGCATGTTGAAAAAAAAAATGTGTATTGAAAATACTCCCAATCCGGGGGTTGGCGTGCGAAGCACGCAATGCTCTGTGTATTGAAAATTCTCCCAATACGGGGGTTGGCGTGCAATGCACTGTGCGTCGGCAGCTTCTCATAGTGTTTAGTGTTAAGCTCACATGTGGTCCTTAGCAGTGAACAAGTTAAAATGGTTTAAATTCAAATCCCCGGCCCTGGCCTGACCCCCCCCCCCCCCCCCCCGAAGAGTTTTCCGGGCTACGGCCTTATTCTAAGGACCCGGACTCTTTGTATACCTTATAACACTGAGCAGCAAAACTACTATTTACTCTTATTCGCAGTTCAAAATACAAGATGGCTACTGACAGAAAATTATGCAAAAAATATGTGTATACGAACTTTTTTCTTTACTTCTATCCGTAAAACAAGTCCCAGGACAATCTTTTTTCACCGCGACATACTATGTATTTAATTTGGTTGAGAAATAGAGCAAAATACCTTCATACCACAAACAATACCACTATAAAATAAATTAAGGTCACACGAGCGTCAAGTATACAAACCAGTCGAATCGGTTGCCATGGCAACCATTAGTTTGCTAAAAAAAATTGGCGTGACAGACCTTCGTGATTTTACAAAATTCACTTCCCGTGTTTGAATTCCCTGACTGGGTCATTAGCAAGATTGGTTACGGCAGTTCATTTAAGCTACTGGTATACGAATTAAAGAAGGCCGCCGATGTACTGTTGGCAATAGAAGAAGGCAAACACTCGTTAAGGCTCGGCTCTCCACTTTCAAAACGACGAAGTTGGGTACCAATTTCAATGTTAAATAACCAAAACATACCTTCACTATTAAGCATATTTTTGTGTTGTTTTTGGCAAAAAACGAAAGCTGTATTTTTTTTCTTAAAGTAAAATAGATTGTGGGTGTTGATTGCTAAAGTTTTTTGCAATATCTCTTTTTGCAACTGAGTAAAAAATTAATAAAGTTTACTATTTTTTACTATTTATATCATACGTTTATGAAAACAATAACACGGGTTTTGAAAATGTATTCGGCAATCAACATCCGCATATGATAGTACTTCAAAATGAAACCAAAATTTTAAATTTATTCCATGAATTAACGGAAAAAAATGATTTATTCTGTATCATTGCTCTTATGGGAATCAGATTCAATATGGCGGCAGGGTAAGCGCCCCCTTAAGCATCGAGGAATATATAGTGGTGGAAATATAGGAAGACACGACTTGGAAGAAAATCCGAACGTATCCAACGGAGACGTAGTTACCGATATACACCTCGGACTAGGGATGGGTGTGTCATCCCTTCTATTTCTCCACGAACCTGACTTGGCGTACATCCAATTCCACCAAAACAAAGTTCACAAATTACATTTATCTAAGAAAGTTACAACTGCGTCTCATAGTTTTACCATAGATCATGAATAATAAATAGATCTTGCATCCATACGGCAGCAGTGTGGCGAAAATTAGGTTGTCGGGAAAATAGTGCACGATCGCGCCGCGAGGTAGCGCTAGGGAGAAATCATTGTTAGCGCCACTATCGTCGAATTTCCAGTGGAACAAAATATTGCATTGGATCGGAGTTCTATTAGGTTATCCAAATACAATGGTTTTACCTACTCAACCCACACTCCAAGATTGAGGCTACTGTAAATATTAATGCGTTTTTAGCGAATTTCCATAGGAAAGATGAGCTACTGCTGTGATCCTTATGGCGATACCTAAGGTCGTGAGCAGTAAATTAGCACTGATCATGGTCCCCGGAACACGTTTTCAGATGTCATTAAACATTATGTGTTCGCACTCTAACGGCCCCATTTTACGTCCGATTTGGTCCAAATTTGGTACACACTGCCACGCGCAAACCTCCCTACCCTTTAATTTATTCAATAAACACAACCTTTTGTTGTTAACTTTAACACTTTCCCTCATCAAATAACACCCAAATGTTTTCAGGCCTTATTTGATGTTGTTCTGTTGTACTAACCCGTTAGAACAATTTGAGAGGTTTGGCGAGGGCAAGAAAAGGAAAACTTTTTGTTTCCTATTCTTTAGTTTTTTAAATTTAAATTAATTAGACCTTTTTCGTCTTTTGTGTAGTACACTAGCTCAATTCTAGACTCTTTTTCGGGATCGTTCCCTTTGGAGTTAAATTTGTAGTGATCCGTGAATAACTCACCTGCTGACTTAATTATACTAGAGCACTGAATGGTTTTAGGATTATCTTGATTGGATTTGTAAATTATATATTCAAAATTTTCTATTGAAAACACAAAAACGATTTATTAATTAACATAAATCCATTAACTTGAAACAACAAATTATTTTTGCAAAAACACAATGAAATTGATTAATATTTAGCTTATATTTACATATATTGAAAAGTAGCAAAGTGATTAATTAATTTATTAATTAAAATTTGTATATTAATGATTGTATTATTTACATACGAGGATTTGCCATTGTGAGTAATGAAATTTACTAAACGAGTTTACTTTATTCAATTTCCCCAGAATTTACTTGAATTTATTTATTTAATTTAATTTATATATTACTTTGCAAAAAAGGGATTTATTTAAAATTATAAGTAACATTGATCGTTTGCCACTTACAGAACACAAGAAGTTCGACGCGTAATTCCTTCTGTCGATTCCCAGCGATTTAAAGTTGTTCTCCTTGGTCCCCAGAATGGTTTCTTCGGCTTACAGTTGTCTTCTCCTAGACTTAATTAAAGTTGTCCTCTCCTAGTTGATTGTAGTATCTTTTGGCAAGATAGGCCGTTTATATGGATATTCTTCTCCCGAAATTATCACGACCCGACTTAGCTTTAGGCCGGAGCTAGAAACGTAACGCACACCGAACTGATCGCCCTTTGATTTTCTCTAAGTACCCTCGGAGCTTGGTCAGCTGTTTACTAGTTGGCGCTTCGTGCTAAACTGATGTTAGAGGGGATGCAGGCTTCTATCCTCGACTTTTAACTTGTCAAACCAACATCTTCCTCTATGTAACAAGAAATCCTGATTTCTTGCTTTAGAAATATATTTTTTGGTCTTAATATATTTCCTGATTTATTTGATGAATTTTAGTGCCTTTATTTCCCATCGATTAGGCCTAATCTAATTATTATCTTCATTTATTGAATTACAATGTGCGGTCCGTTTTGTTTTGCGTAGTAGATCCGATGACGTCACTTCCCCCTCGGAGCTTGGGCCTTGCGTGCCTGTATGAACTTGTCGATTGACAATTTTTGCATTGATTTCACCCAAACTCTATAACTTCTTTTTGCGTGGTCGGATTTTGATTTTGTTGACTTCTTTGGATTGGTTGACGTTTTCTGGTTTCTCTGGAATTCGAATGGCGTTTCTACTCCTCTTCCTTCTTGAGTTATAGACTTCGTTAGTTTTGCTTAAATTTTGAAATTTATTTCCTGTAAATTTGAAATTTTCCATTTTTTCTTGCTTGTATCTTCTTCGGTTGGTCTTGAAACGCGCTAATCTGGTGTTGGATTTTTGATAGCTTGTTTGGTTGTCTAGTTATGCAGCTTGATGTTACTCTAATTGCCTTCGTTTGGTTTTCGGCGTTTCATTCCCCCCCTTTAAAGCTCTTTTCATATCTCACATGGCATTACAATTTATTACACATATATATACCCTATTTTATCAATATTTCCCTTTTATTAATCTCCCTTGTATTTATTTTGAATTAATAAAAATTTTTATTAATTTATTTTATTTTTACAAAACTATTTATTTATTTATATTGAACTTCGGCTTGATTATGCCCTATTATTTACTCTATTAAATGCTATTTTTTATGATTTAATTACATTTGAACTTTATGAGTTATTAGCCTTTTTATGCCCAAGAATGACTTTACACTTTATTTTTAAGCTATAAAACTTTATAACTTTATATTTTTTATTACTTTATTTTCTTAACCCTTTTTAACTCTACAAATGACTCTACTTTGTTTTTGGATTTTATTCAAATTCTGCAAAATCGATTTATTTACGCTTACATTTTTGTTTATAACTTTTTAACAAATTATCATAACAAAATTATTTTTATTACTCCTTGCTTATTTAACTCTCCTTTCAACATTAATCTAATAATAACAACTTTTTTTAATAAAATTACAAACCCCTATCTTTCAATGTTAATTAATTTCTAACAAATTTAGACAAGACCGGACAAGTCAATTCCTGTCAGATCCTGCAAGGTTTTGGTTCGACTTTGTCGCTAAAGCTTACGTCATAGTCTGCACGTATTTAACTAACACAATTTTAGTTAATTCTTCAAAATTATTACTAAATACTATTTTCACATTGGAAACTACTTTTTTATCTTAATTTTGGGCTTTTCTGACACCCTTTGGCTTTAATCCTTTGTTATATTGACTTTGAATTTATTTTAATTAATGTAATTAATTAACCCCAATTGAATCGGTCAATTGGCCGTTTCAACACGTTCGTTTTCTAAGTAGCTAGAACGAGCTCGTTAGAAAAAAAAATCCGACCGGAATACATTTTTTTCGCACTAAAATAAAACTTGTTTCGAGTTTATCTACAAAATGAATATAGGAAATTATTCCGCATATTTTTTACAAGACCTAATAGCCCGTCTGGTTTCCCTAAAATAGATCTAAACGTAAAATACTGTACCATAAAACCACCCTGTATTATTTACCTCCGCTGCGAGCAAAGCGTAGCAGACTATACTTCGAGGCCGCAAGGTCGGGGTGCAACTTCACAAAGCTAGATTTCCGCTGCGAGCG
>JAGFPH010003252.1:47650-69986 GCA_018207615.1 Philaenus spumarius | reverse complement strand
GTTTACAACTTCAACCATTAAAATTTCTTGTGATGTTAATTTTCTTATATATTAGTTATACAACTAAAGTAGGCTTCTATAACTATAAGTTATATGGGCTTCTACACGTTATAAGATTTGCTTTGGGGTTATAAACTGTATATAAAACTAACATTTGATCATCAATATATTCGTTTATACAAATTTAAAGAAGGATACCTACTGTTTAACTTCGCAAACATTCGTACATCTTTGTATAACATATTTGATTATTAATTTCTTTACTGTAATATTAACAACTTCTAAATCATTTGATCTATCAATATGAAATAAAAGGTAACTAAAAGATAATATTTTTACCTTTCTTTAAATATATAATAACGGATATAAATAAACAATTTGAACAAATAGGCCTACAGTTTTATAATCCTTATAATTGTACACATTTACCGAGTTAAAAATCCCCATAGTCATAGAAGTTATCACTTCCAATGTGTGGTCTTAAGCACACCCAGTTAATTTTTTATATAGGACTAGTTTAGCCCCCTTGAGAAATTGCAGGCGGAGTAATTAGATATAGGGCCTACTTAAAAAAATTATCTAGGACTACCTAAGTATGATTTTTAACTCGATAAATGTGTACAATTAAAAGGAATATTCTTATAGTCTAAAAGCTCTTTAGTAATTACAAAATATTAAATTTGAAAGTGTCCACTCACATTGAACATGTGTGTAGGTATTTTCAAACTGTTATAGAACTAATGTAGGCATATGGTCAGTTATGAGTGTTTAGAAGTTGTTGCAAATTTATATCTTGTTAGGCTTGTCGCACACTGGATCCGCTCCGTTCCGTCCGCTCCGCTCCGTTCCGTCCGCTCCGCTCAGTTCCGGCAGTTTTCTCACACACTGCGTCCGCTCGTTCCGTCCGGTCCGCTTAATTTTATCGTTAATATTTAGCGCCAACCGCCATTAGACGAAACACACTGTCATTGTTCGCATGTAAATTCTTTGTGTCGGCTTTTTCCATTGTGTGATTATGAGTTCCAGCAGTAGCGACGAAGAAACTGCTGTAATAGCATTGGCAATAGCTGCAGAAGAGGATGATCAAGTATCAAGGAAAATAAACGGTATCAGTTAACTGACACAAACTTTCTCCCAACTTACTGTAGTCAAAATAATATTGTTTTCAATCATTTTATTTATTACTTTTTAGAAAAAAAAAATAATATTCTACCTACGTCAATCGTATAAAAAAATTATTGTCCTAGGCGGGATTCCATCGCGCGACCTTTGAATTACTGGCCGTGATCGCTACCATGGTGCTACCCCGTGCGGCCGCCGCCGCGATGTTAGATGACAATATAAACTTGCTTATTTTTAAACATTTCCCCATAATTATAAAACGCCGAAGTTTTGATAAAAGTGGGTGGTGTCATTTTGTTTGGCATCTTAAGCACTATAAATACTGAAAATTTGATCAAAATCGTTAGAGCCGTTTTAGAGAAATTTGCATTTTTGTCGTTTTTTATGGGGTTTTAGGGGTAAATTACCCTTAAAAATTAAAAATTCCAAAAAATGAAAAAAACGCCTGGAGATATTAGGGTTTAGTACCTACATACCAAATTTCATGAAAATCGGACCAATAGTGTCCTCTCTGGTCGTGTATACATACTGACAGACTGACAGACAGACACCACTCTAAAAACACTTTTTTGGGTTCAGGGAGCACCAAAACAAAAAATTCCACTAAAAATATTTTTGGGTTCAGGGAGCACCAACACAGATAATTGCACTAAACCATTTTTTGGGGTTCTGGGAGCACCAAATCAGATAATACAAATGAAAATTCAAATTCGAACATTTTTACGAAAACAATACTTTCTCCATATACTACGTATAGGGTGGAGAAAGTAAAAAGAAGATTGTGGGTGCACAGTATTAATGCCGCACGGGCTAGTGAGGGCGAGTATCATACGCTATTTTCAATATTGAAAAATGACAAAGATTTTTTCGATATTTTCGTATGAGTTACGAAAAGTTTATAGAGCTATTAAACATCATAGAACCTACTATTCAAAAACGTCATACAAACTTTAGAAGAAGCATATCACCAGAGGAGCGGTTGGCTGTGACCTTAAGGTGAGATAAGAACCCACATCATAGAGTAATAACTTCGTTTTAAAACTTCATTGAAAACCATGTTATAAGTAAATTGAAAGCCATAATTTTTTCAGTTTATAGTTTTCTGGTGTTTGCATTAAGTTAATTTATAAAATATTTCTTATGACTATGGGAGTAGTAAGGGTGTCAAAAAGTCTTAGCTCGCAATACAGAATCATATTCTATGCATTAAAATAAATGAAAAATGTTCAGCAACTCTTTTGCTGCTTAATTTAGTCACAATCGGCCATTTTGTTTTTTTATAAAAACTCACTAAGAAATAGATAAGACAAGGAGATCAAATTTTGTATGGTACTGTTAGAAGTGTACCAAACATAAAGACTTTATTTTTATTACTTTCAAAATAGTAGCCATAAAAAATGTTTACTGTGGAATCTCTCAAAAACTGTTAAATTTGCAAAAAAAAATAGATAAAATATTTTTCTTTTTTAATGACAAACAAAATGTTTTTTTTTTAATTTCTATAGGTCAGGGATAACCGCGTTATAAACAAAAACTGAAAACATAATTTCATGGTAATTGTCTACAACACCAAAATTGTTTGGTATTTGATGTATAGTATGTTGTCCAATTATTTCATTTAAAAATAAATGTTTTCTTAAACTCAAATGATACTAAATAATACAGTAGAAACTCACTAATTCGAAATCCAAGGGAAAGTATTTTTTTCCGAATTAAAAGAAGTTTGAATTATCGAGACTTTGAATTATAGAGGTAAATAAAATTTGAATTAGGCCTATATATTACCTATTACCGCCCGAGTTCAATTGCACAATACAACTAACTGTCTATCTGTACACTGCGCATGCGCGGCGCTTCCGGCCTTCCGACCTTCCGCCAAAAATCGCTCGCTCTTCGAAAAGTGGCGGAAGCGGACGGAACGGACGGAGCGGATGCTATGTGCAGTTCCACATTTGATTACATGGTTTTCGATTTTTGGCGGAAAGGACGGAGCGGAGCGGACGGAACGGAGCGGATCCAGTGTGCGACATGCCTTATAATCCTTATTGATTGTTTCGTTCATCAGAAGAAATTATCTAGGCCTACAAACAGGCCGTAGCCAGGAAAACTTTGGGGGGGGGGGGGGTTGACCGCATGACCGGGGATTTGAATTTAAACCTTAACACGTTCACTGCTAAGGACGCACATGTGAGCTTGATACTGAACACTATGGGAAGCGGTCGACTCACAGTGCATTGCACCCCGTGTTAGGAGTATTTTCAATACACAGTGCATTGTGTGTTTCGCACGCGAACCCCCGTATTGGGAGTATTTTCAATACACAGTCATTGCGTGCTTCGCACGCCAACCCCCGTTTTGTGAGAATTTTCAATACACCAATTTTAAGCCTATGTGCTATGGACGCACATGAGCGCCCGCTTTGAAATATTAGTGATTTTTATTTGCCCCCTTAACCCCCCCCCCCCCCCCTTGGCTACGACCTTGCCTACAAACAACAAACTATACCTAACTTAACTTTATCTATATCTTTAGGGATTTTCAATAAGGTAAATCTAAAGAGCCTGCAATTAATTTATAAGGAGTAGGTCTATATAGCGCTTACTTCACAGTGAATTAGCGAGTATAGCGCATGTGCATGGTTGTATTGTTTGATTTATTTGTCTTAAAAAATAATATAGGCTACACCAGGAAGGTAGACATGACAGAAAAAAGTGTCCCTTAAATATTTTACTCAAAGATCTAAAATAAATTTTAGAAGCAAAAAAAAGTAATCATAGGCCTACTTAAATCAACTGTTGTAACCCATAAAATATAAGATACAATTATTTAGACAAATTTATGGGTATGTACGCATTATACGGAGGCCACTATTTTTAGACGTTTTTTATTACATACTATTTTTAGAAGTAACCTAGCAACTAAACATACTGTGACTAAATACTATAGGTGAACTATTTAAAAAAAAATTATTATTCTTGTATTTCTGTTGTTTACTAAAACAATACCTAACCAAGAAACGTTTAAAAACATAGTGGCCTCCTTATAATACGTAAGTACCAATTTATGTTATTGTTCACTTTAAAAATCACAAAATTTTCATCACCAGCCTATATTTATCGATTAACTTTAGCTCGTACTTTATGATTCTATTAAAATATAAATAATTCAGACCAATAGCCCAAGACACACCTATCCATACATGTCAGGAAATGATAGAACGTATCAGATGAACAACACAAAACTTAACCTAAAATTTGTAAACATAACCTTAATGATTCACAAAGTTGCTGGCATACTACTTACAGCTGATGGACAAAATTGGTTGTTGTTGTATGTTAACAAATAAATCAAACAATACAGTAACCTTGCGCATGGGCCATGGGCCATGGGCTATTTCTTTTATTACTCGCGTACGGGCATAAGTAAAAACACTCGCTTTTATAGAGTTAATTCCACCAACTGAAACGTCCACTGTGGCTATTAGATTGCCGTAAATCCGTATATGTATTTAGAGGATAACTGTTAAAATTAATTACGTATATCTGCTTGTGCCAACATCTTAGGCCTGTTATTGTTTCATGTATAATGTGATGACTCAGCTGTTTCGTTCAATTATTGTGTGTTTAATAGAAATAATCACATGTTGTTTATTAAAATTAGCGGACTTACCATCAGTTGCAAGAATGCTCATTAAATCTTTTATTACATGACATAAATGTCTTAAATTAAAGTACAGTTTTCAGCACTGTAATAACTGTTTAATGACGGGCAATATGTCCGATTTGTGCACAGCTCATTTCTTTTCTAGGTTGTGTGTTTGGTTTACGTTCATTTTCCGATATTTTTTTGTTATTTGAAGTTAAGCGGTTGTAAATTTTGTTTTAAAGATGGATAGCAAAGCAAAACAAGTGAGATCAACTTTTGAGAATCGGATGAAATATTTGGTACTAATGTTTTTGTCCGTGCTGAAGTTTTCTTGCTATTGAAATAATTCGACCACAACAGCTGAACCGCTGACGTGAGTTAGCAAATTCCCAAAATTAAGTTTATAGGCCTATGTTTTAGGGTTTCAACCAACAATTTGGGAAATAGGTCTATTCACGACGGTGCTGAATAGCTGCAAAATTGTTCGCATGCCATTCCGCATATTGGGAGTATCTTCAATACACAAAGCATTGCGTGCTTCGCAAGCCAACCCCCGTATTGGGAGTAATCTCCAAATACAAAATGCATTGCGTGCTTCGCACGCCAACCCTCATATTGGGAGTATTTTCAATACACATTGCGTGCTTTGCACGCCAACTCCCATAATCTGAGTATTTTCAATACAAAATGAATTGCGTGCTTCGCACGCCAATCCGCATTTTGGGAGTATTTTCAATACACAGTGCATTGCACGCCAATTTTCAGCTTATGTGCTATGGACGCACATGTGCGTCCGCTTTAAAATAAATACTAGTGATTAGTTCTTAGAAAGGTTAAAAAATTAAGTTATTTCTACTCATTTAGACTATAAATATAAAAAAATAAAAGGTCAGCTCCTAGCATAGGAAGTACGAAATTCGCTTAGCAGTGTAACAAAAAACATTTAAAACATGACAAGGTAAATCCACATCTCTAGCATTATTTCTTTTAAACCTTCTATTCTTATTAAAATGATTTCAGTTTAATGTAAACAAATGACTAATGTGAACATTATATTACAGATGAGCCCAGGTGTGCATCGAGCTCATGGGACGAGAGTTCACGCGACCAATCACAGCGAAGCTCGGGCTCGGAGCCGGATCTATCCTCTGGGGACGAAAGCAATAAGTAAGTAAACATAATTTTATATTGGTACTAGCTGACCCGTACGGCGTTGCCCGTGGTGGTTGGTATTTTCAGTCTTTTTAACGTAATTGTATTCTTTTTAAGTGTTGAGTCAGTGAGTGGTATTTGGCTTTTATATATATAGATCTTAAATAATAAAAGCACTTACTATTGTCATAATAATAAAAGATCTGAAATTATGATTTTAGTAACTTTGATCCCCCCAAACCCCTCTTAAAATTTCGAATTTTTTCAAACCCTTTCTTAGTGAGCACCTACGGCCCTAGAGGAAGCTACATACCAAATTTCATTCCAATCCGTTCGGTAGTTTTGAAGAAGTCATTTTTTAATAACTTTGATCCCCCCCAAACCCCCCTAAAATTTCGAATTTTTTCAAACCCTTTCTTAGTGAGCACCTATGGCCCTAGAGGAAGCTACATACCAAATTTAATTTAAATCCGTTCGGTAGTTTTTGAGAAATCGTGATGAGTGAGTCAGTCGGTTTTGGCTTTTATATATATAGATGAAATTACCAAGTTAAATAATCTGGATAAAATGTGTTTAGGTTTAGATTAGTGGCTTTATAGTTGTGATTGGTGCGCTACCCCAACGCTATACTATACTATAACCGAGAGTGTATTAACGCGTAATGAAGTGTCTTCATCAAGTTACTATCACAAATATTTTTAAGAAAAGAAAATTTCCTGATATTTCTTCTTAGTTCATTTTTAATATTCCCTATGTATGATTTCCATGTTAATTTGTTGTCTAGAGTGATACCTAAATATAAAATTTTATCTGATTTAATGACTGTAACTCCAAAACAACAAATGAGGGTGCTAACTAAATCTTTCTTGATATTTATGTCCTTGATACCCAAAGTTAACAACTTTGGTCTTCACCGCATTCACAACCTCCATTTGAAACGCACCTCGGATTCAGCAATCTTAAATCTAAATTAATATATTCCTGGATCGTTTCCCAAGTAGTTCCCGAATGCAACCGTGATGTATTAGCACTATTGCGAAATCGATTCATACCATTGTGTTAATGGGTACAGTAGCATGTATTTGTTTCATAGTTAGTATTTAAATGTTACACTTTGTAATCACATGAGCAAGGTTTCTGTACTCTTAGTGTGTCTTTACGTGTTGTACAGTGTAGTTGGGTGCGGGAATGTTGGATAGCCACTTTCTGATGAGAAGAGGGTAAGAGCTAGGGTATTATTTTTTATTTTCAGTCTTAAAACTTAATGAGCTACGGAAATATCATACTCTGATGATGTTACATTCTGTTCTACAAACTGGAGTGCCGACTTACCTGGCAGAAAAGTTTGTCTATATCTGTAACATAAGTGCAAAGAGCGCTAGAAGAGGTGGCACTACTCTTGCCATACCTTTGCACCGGACAATGAAGTGTAATAAATCATTTACTGTGTCTGCTTGCCGACTGTGGGATTCGCTACCGGATGCAATTAAGTCTGCTGTCGGCCGTGTCCAGTTTTCAAGCTGTTGATGTCATATTTAATGTACAAAATTGACGATGCTTCCCAATTTTGAGGCATATATTAGTAGTGTTTATTGTTTAGTTGTATGAATGTTTAATTATGATTGTAATAAGTATGTAACCTGTAAGTATCAATTACTGTTACTATTTTTATAAATTGTATAATACATTTAATTTTATTTTTTGTCTGTTAAAGAACTATTTATTTTTAAGAATGTTATTTTGTAATGGGGTTAGGTGGAAGAGAGGACTAAATAGTCCTAAACTCGCCCCCAAAAAATGAAGTCAATATCAATCGATCAATTATATTTAATTTGTGATTACAAAAAAACTCAATTTTCTGGCCATACCACCCAGACCCCCTTGTAACTAGTTCTTTCAGATCACTTTGTCAGTTTCCACTTATATTTTAAAACTTTTGAATTTTTCTACCATAAGCTTTATTCAAATTGCAGCAAATTATACATACTTGGCCCAGCAGTAGTTAAAAAAACAAATTATTTCAAAAGAAAACCTTTATTTGGGTTAGGTTGACATTCTTCCAGATTTCCCGGTACATCAGGATTGTATATAAGGAAATGCTATCATTTACTTTCTCACTATGCTATAGTATAGAGAAAGTATAGTGATCGCAAAAAAAATCGATATTGAGATTTTCGTGGAAATATCCGTTTTGGGACCCCCTGAGTTCAAAAAAGTGGTTTTTACAAATTGTCTGTCTGTATGTAGCCTATACAAAGCTAGAGCGAAAACTATTCGATCGATTTCAAACAAATTTACACCAGAGATGTCAAATAGGCCTGTATAGATGCACGAAAAACGGTTTTGAATTTTTTTGAAAAACAACCCCCTTTTTGGCAAAAAACACCACAAAAAATCAGTTATTATGAAGTTATGAAGTCACAGTGAATTATGAATAATACATATCGTCAACGGATAAAATTTGAAAATTATATAAAATAAACTAATCAATAAATTAGCAATAAGATTTACATAAGATTATATACGTAGTACAATAGAAACAATAAAATATAAAATACTACGGCTGATTAATGGCAAGATTTTTTACCTAGGTTTCAACAAAGAAAACAAACATGGTATTAAATGTAAATGCTTTCAATAAACTTGTTTTTTATCTAAATCAGCTGTTTTATTTGTAATATGTAAGAACATATGTTTAAATTATAATGAAGGAAGCATTTTTCGTTGATTTTTGTTTGTGTTTGCAATTTATTTTGTTAACACAATTTAAAAGAGTTGTTGTTTCTGAAGAAAAATTAACTGATTATAAATTTGTTAAGTTGGTTGCTATGGCAATGAATGTAAATGCGTGCAACAAACATGTGTTGCTAATCTTTTGATCTAAATCAGCTGTTTTATCTATTGTAAGGCTGGTAGTGAACCCACAAATTTACAATGTTTTTATAGTTTAAAATAAAAATTTTGTACAATTCTTTCTTCCTGTAGGTTTAAGACCCCATAAGAATATACCTTTAAATTTGTGTATTTTTATGTTAGTAGTAAACTAATGCTATTTGGAATGTTTGCAGAAGTACAGACAACAGAGGTGTGAGTAAAGGGAGGTCTTTGTGGAGGAGAAACTCTCCCTCCCCCGACCCTCCAGGCAGACTGTCAAGATGGTTCAGTATAAGACGAGGCTCGCAATATGATCTAGACGCAAAGGAGAGGGGCAAAATGCCTCTGTTACCCGAAGTAAGTCTGTAATCAATTCGAAAAAATATTCCGTAACGTAAATACAGGATGTATTTAAACGAATCCTTTTGAAATGACCGACCTTCACTGTTAGGGGTGACCAAAATGAGGTAGCCGAACAAAAAATGTATTTCTGTTTTAGTAGTCACATTATGAAGCCAGTTTAAAATTGTTGTAAACCTTCTAAATATTATTTTGTCTGCAACTTTTAAGCGCTAGGAGTTACAGATGTGCGGGAACAGTTAACTCTAAGGAACTGTTCTGCTCTTCGTTGGCAACTGTTCTTTAAACAAGTGCTAGGAGTTACAGATGTGCGGGAACAGTTAACTCTAAGGAACTGTTCTGCTCTTGGTTGGCAACTGTTCTTTAAACCTGCTCTTATAGAACATGAATATCACCATCAAAATTTTGAATACTCAGTAATTATAAGGTTTTATCTGAGTGTTTCGGCAATATAAATGTATATTTTTTTAAATAACTTGTTATAATTTTATTACATTAACAATGTTTTTTTTTTTTGCTAGTAACCTTTGGCTAGGAATAAAATCGTAACAATAAAATGATTGAAACTAAAATTAAATTCAAATATCCACAAGGTAAACTGTTCAACACAACAGTAACAGTATAAAATTGTCAAACTATTAAAACACTAGCAGCGTTATTTTTAAATACAAACCACAGTACAGATACCGGCGCGAATGCTGGCACAAGCAAACCGCTACTAACCTGACTAAAAACATCAGTAGCCGGTACATCTCTGTGTAACACGTCCACTGCTGAAGACGCACATGTGAGCTTGACACTGAACACTATGAGAAGCGGACGAAGCACAGTGCATTGCACGTTTTGGGAGTATTTTCAATACACAGTGCTTTGCGTGCTTCGCATGCCAACCCTCGTATTGGGTGAATTTTGAATACACAGAGCATTGCGTGCTTCGCACGCCAACCCCTTTATTGGGAGTGTTTTCAATACACTATGCATTGCTTGCTTCGTACGCCAACCCCCGTATTGGGAGAATTTTCAATACACAATGCATTGCGTGCTTCGCACACCAATTTTAAGCCTATGTGCGTCTGCGTTAAAAATATTAGTGATTATTACGTAGAAAGGTTCCAAAATAAGGTTCTACTCATTTAGGCTATAAATATAAAAAATAAAAGGTCTTCTCCTAGCATAGGAAATGCGAAATTTGCGTAGCAGTAAACGTGTTAAGGGTGAGGTAAACAAACATCCACTAGTTCGTTTAAAGGATGAGTCACATTAGAAAGTGGTGTTGGAAAATGACAGCCTATTGCGCCAGAGGGAGTCCAAGTGCCAGGATTCACCATTTAAGCCAACGCACTCACGTGAGCGCAGAAACACTAACACAACGAGCGGAACAGAAGAACAGATACAAGCATTGCATCTTGCATACTGGGTGTGTAAAGAAAGAACAGAACAGATGCAGGGAGCGGGACAGGTAGAGGCTAGGCTAGGCTACAACATTGGAAACCTTTTTTCTATTCAAAAGAGAATTATATGAATAATTTGTAATTTAAAAAGTAGGCGGCAATCTGGCAGAAATTCATTTAAAAAATTTAAACCTTAACTCGTCCCCGTATATAAATCCTGAATGTACTGTTTTGTTTTAGAAGCAATTATATGGGTGTCGATCAGTACAAACATGGATATTCCATGAGACGGCAAATGGATTTAATACCCAATACATAGATTAAAGTTGTTCGAGAACAGGGTTCGCTGTTCTGGTCTCAAATTGTACAACTGGTTGTGGGACAATATAAAGGAAGTGCTTTGCATTAAAAGCTTTAAAAACAAACTTAAAGCTTTCCTTATTAAGCGGGCATTTTACTCGGTGGATTAGTACCTTATGCTTTAAATTGATTATGTAGTATTTTATGTTTACCTGTGTGATTGATGTGAAATAAATATTTTAAAGTTATGTAGCCAACGGATAACGTAATTCAAATTTATAAATTTTGGTTTCTTACAGTCATTCGTATTCAGGTCCTAGTTTGTTGGAACGTCCTACAGCTGTTTATTTTGACGACGTCTCAATGGATGTAAAATTGTGTGAGAACTGTGTTTGTTTTATATTAATTTGTGTTTCGTGTACAGTGTTTTAAAAATGTGATTAATTGCGAAACAGCTGTAGAACGTTTCAACGTACTAGGACCTGGATACAAATGGTGGTAAGAAACCCAAATTTATAAATTTGAAATAAATAGTTTATATAGTTTTGTATGTTTTATTTATTTTACATGAATTATATTTGTATTATATGTAGATAAATGTTTATATGTGTATTAATTTCTATTGCATTGTATTCTGCTTATATTCTTATCATTTGCTCTATGTATGTTGTATATGTAACACAGCAATGTTATTTTTATACCGAATGAGGCTAATAAATCTAATCTAATCGCGGAACATATTTAGAGAACAAAAAAGGTAAATTTTTAGGGCCTACAAAAAACAGTGAAAACAGATAGTCTGTAATCTTATCTGTTAATGAAGTTGTGATGTATAATACAGAGAGCAGCTGTGGGAACATGTTGGAAACAGATTACTCGTTCTCAAAAACTGGAGTCTGTTCAGCTAAATTGAGTTTTTTTTTAAATATTTTTTTTTGTGAAGGCGATTGGCCAGAATAGTCGTTATCGCCTGCCATTTTTAACTAAAAATATACAGCGAAAAGCCAGAATGTTAATTTTTTTGTTTTTAGGAATCTGTTCTTTAAAAACACGTTTTTTTCACTGTGTTTTGAAAAACAATACTTTTATTGTTCAATTGCGAAATATTGGACGAGCAGAGTGTCTAAACTGATCAGTTTACTAGTCACATTTACTGCACGGGTGGTCTGTTAAGGTATCCACTAAAAGCAACATAAAGGAATATTGTGTTTAGGTTACTTGTTCCTGGAACTTGTTTTTATAAGTTCCTGGATGTTCTTTATTGTTTATTAACCCCCCGTGCAAAAAGGTGGGTGTTATAAGTTTAATGTGTGTATCTGTGGCATCGTAGTTCCCAAACGGGTGAACCGATTTTAATTTAGTTTTTTGTTTGCAGAAACAAATATTCTTACAAGTTGCTTGTTTACGTATTTAGTGATAAATATCGAAGGAAATTTAGATACATTGGTAAACATTTTTTCATCACACTGTATCGAAAATAGTCAATTTTAATATCAGCTGTGAGTATTGAAAATAGCTTTTTCTCGGTCTAGATCGGCAAAATCAGCTGGAGATTTTTGCCAATCTCTAAATTAGTTATAAATTATAACACCAGTAGCACCATCAATAATAATTATGATTTGAAATGTTGTCTTATTAATTTATTAGATATAATAACGATTTTAACAAAGAAACAAACATGAGTAACAATAAAAATTACATATTGATACTATTTACAAGTATTAAATAAATAAACTTTTAACTTATTCTTTTAAGTATCTGTAGTAGCGCATTGTGTCTATTAATATTACTCACTGATTTGATATCAGCTGTTCCAATTAATTTAGTGAAATTAAACAATGTGTAGTGTTGTCATTGTGAGCAGTATTTCTGAGCAGTTGTGATAATAATATCAAATGTTACTATTAACTTATCAAATACTTTTTTAGATAAGATAGAGAAAGATAATATATTTTGGAAAAAATATATTAAACTTATTATTAATATTATTAATCACAGTGTGATGAAATATATCGTTCATCAAACGGGTCGAAAGTGGGATTTTCGATCCTCGCTCATTTTCCGTCCTTGGCTTCGCCTCGGTCATTAAACTTGAGCTTGTATCGAAAAGCGTCACTTTCGGACCTAGTGATGAAATATACTATTGTATCAGACGCAATGTGGACATGTTGTAACTAATTTCTGAAACTCGTGTGCCGCATAGCAATGAGTAAACATCTATTGTAATATGAAGTTAAGGGTCTGCTCTAGCTGTCGGCCATGTTGGCTGACACTCCATAAGACCAATGTTAAATTAAAATCCAAATTTTTCCTTTACTTTTGATCGGAAAATTATAAACGATATGTCATTTTAAAGCTATGGTCAATATGCATGCAAATGGCTTTTTAAAAATTAAGAAAAATATTTTGTTTAATATTTATTAATAATTTAAAACATTGATTTTTAATATTTTTTTATGTTGTCACTATTAATTATAGCGAAAAACTACCAAGCCATTCGGATGAAGAATTTTGTCCCCAAGAGTTTGGTATTTTAAAAAAAACGCTATTTGAAACATTTCGGGTTTTAAATGGATTTATGATGAGCAATGTTCGCGTAACCTACCGCCGCTATAGGGAGTGGCAGGTTGCTTTCTGTTTTACTAGAGCCGACCCTTAATAATATAAAGCTTAAAATATGCTGTACTAGTGGTCAATCGAAAATAAAATACATTTAATTTAAGTATACAGAAATTACGAGTATTTATGGAAATCGCGGGATAAAAATGTTAAAGATCCTTACAAAAAACAAAATTTGTAGTGGAGATATTGATGAAGTTAAAATAAAAATAAAAAATAAACACCTTTTTTTGTGATTTTCCAAAATAATAATAATTGCAGCCACTGTTGCCTGTAAATCATCATCGCACCCACATTCTATACGAATATTGAAACACACTAAACTGATGTAGTAAGAAAGTTTCTGGGTGTAGACAGAGTAATAAATTTGTTGTTTCGGTTTCCTAAACAGGTTGTGACAATCGGCAACAAAATGTTTCCCTTATGTGTGGACATAGCTTTAACTGTATATAAACAAAGTTTTTTGTTGGTTGCAGGTGGAAGAGGAATGTAACCTGACACACAGGCGTTTGTTACCACCTTCGTTACCTCCGCCGCCCCCTCACTTAACACCTCAGGAACTTAAGAGAAGACATATTGTTGCTGCTATTGTACATTCAGAAAACTCATATCTTGCTACTTTACATAGGCTAGTTAATGTAAGAACAATTGTCTGTGCATTTCAATAATTCATGTAATGCTTATTCTTATACTTTCAGGACAATTTATTTAACCCTTAGTTAGGTGCACCCCTAGGACTAACGTCAGTAGGCGCCAGCGGCAAAATACCCGCACTTTCATTTTCCAAAATTTCTGTCGCTATTTTGCAGCATTTAAAATTTGGTAGGGTTCAATTTTGATTGTAAAAACTTGGCCGTTGGGCCTCAGGTCTTAAGATGCCCCATGGTAGAACCCCCCTCCCCACGTGGATTTGAACCAGGTACATTTATGGTATTTTACGTTTTGATCGATTTTGGGGGAACGAAGCGAGTTGTATAAAAAAAAAAAATGTGCAGAATAATATATATAATACTCTAAAAAAGGTTCATTGTCGTAAGGAAAATATCAAAAAATAGTTACTTCCGGTAAAAAAACGTGCTTGACACCCCAAAACGTGTTCTGAGGACCATGATCAATGCTCATTTACCACTCCTGACCTTAGGTCTCACCATAAGAGTCACTGCAATAGCTCATTTTTCTATGGAAATTTGCTAATAAAAAGTACAAAATGAAAAAGCTTATAAAAATGTTATAGGTCTAGCTACGTAGAGAATGTACCATTTGGAAAATAAAAAAATCGCAGTTGAACAATGTTGGCAACACAGAGCAAGTCGTACTAACCTAAACAATAACAAGAAATTAAGAAAAACTTACACTTAATTTTGGGACGCTAATGAGGAAAACCCCAAAGTTCTTACAGCACAAAAGCACGCTAGCGGCAAAAGACCCTCACTGTCGGGGATCGTTCACTTCCGCAGCTTATCACAGACTGATGATTCGTTAAAATTAAGCAAGGGTGGCACATACCTGCTCGAAAAAGGCCAGTAGAAAGATAACTGGAACATTGTTTGTCAACATTGAACAGTTACAGCTTTATTTCAGTTTTTCTGAGAATGCGGGTAACCCCCTAGCGCCTAACTAAGGGTTAAAAAAAAAAAATTACTTTTTCACTTTTTGATCAAATACAAGTAGGCTCTGCATTTTGCAATTTATGTATGAGGCTTAAGTTTACAACAGGAAATTGTTTCAACGTATTTCAACAGAGTTGCCAACGTATGCGCAAAAAAATGCTCTAATACATAATTGTAATTATTTTTAATTTGTAATAAAATGGTAAAGGTCTTTGGTTCATGTTTTTTCACTTGTAATTTGATTATAATTGGAATGTTCGAGTCTGTTTCTAAACATCTTAAATAAATGGTTACAGAAAATATAATTTACAAAATGTAATGTAACTTTTGAACAGAAAATAAAACACTTTAAACCTAAACTTAATTTACAACTTACTCTATTTAACTCCGGAAACATTAGACGTATTTTTTGAATGACAATCGAACTGCGTGCAAATATAATTAAACACGATTGCCAGATTTTACGATTCCTTACAAACAATTTAACATCACTTAGTAAAATGTGTACAACAAAACAGAAAAATTTTCACTTTATAAAATTTTATAAAACATAAATAAGTGGTCGTCTGAAAACATATTAGCGTTTTATTATCATTTTTTATGTCATTATTATTATTTTGGTTTAATGTCAGTCTAGGCGGAAATCTAGCGTTACCCAGAATACTCGCTAAAATCGGCAGAGTAACGATCTATCGGTACTTTCAAAAACTGCATGTAGTTCCAATTTTATCTAACTGATTTGCACACCATGTTATAGAGTTTTATTCCTAATGAATAAAAGAACATTTCTACCTCGATATATATTGATATTGTATAGTTGCAATCGAATTATGAGCTCACAAATTATTGCGTTCATATTATGAGAGGTTGTGTTTCATATTAGTTTTCACTTATTTGTATACTGTTGGATATATTACAGCTAACTTGGTGTCAACAGTTCGGATATCGACACTCAAAAATAACAATAAAACTTGTAAATATAAACATAATTGGGTGATTTTTTATTGTTGGAAATCAATTAAAAACTTAGGGCATACAAACAAAAATTAGGTCAAAAATTAAATTTGTTAGTTTTTTGTTATACATTTTTTGGAAAATATATATTTTAAACATTTATAACCATTACGTTAAAAACCATAACCTCCATACGAATCTGCAGGATAGGCATACTTGATAAGTAATATTTATTCATAATATTTTATGCAAAATTTAAATTTTGACAAATTTGATTTTAAAAATGGGTCGTTTTGTCCAAAATAGGCTTACCCAGTTTCGCAAACACAGTGGATATTCCCTTACCTGCGAAAGGGTTAAATGGTTTTCATAATTATTGGAACTAACAACTGCATTCAAATAACTTATTTTATCTTATTGATGATAATCAAATGATACGTTCTCATGTGCTTTCCACCTTGACTGCTTTTACAAACATTCTACATCTTGATTAACATGTTCTCCATATTCCAGGATTATAAGAAACCTTTAGAAGAAAGTTCTCCGGCTATCCTCAACGCCTCAAAGATCTCCACTTTATTCCACCGTCTCCCCGAGATACTCCAGTGCCACACGTTGTTCAGGATCGCTCTAGCCGAAGCCGTGTCTAACTGGGATAGAGATCATAGGATCGGTGATGTATTTGTTGCGTCGTTCTCTAAGGCCATCGTACTGGATATATACAGTGGATTTATCAATAATTTTTCTGTAGCGATGGAACTCGCTCGTTCTGAAACCAAAAAGAAGGCAGCGTTTGCAGATTTTTTTAAGGTAAGATCTGAAATCTTTTTTCCATTTATTGGTATTTGTATTTCAGTGAGTGTTCAGAGTGAAGAATTTCCCTCTACAGGCGTGCGAGCTAGAGGCAGGTTCAACTGCAAACACCAAGTCTGTGTGTCGCGTTGTAGGCTACTGTTTAATTTAACTAGTGACTTTTAAACGATTTACATTTCAGAGACCCATGGAACGTTTGTGATAAGCCCCTGTAGAAATATCAACCTCTTCTACCAGGGGTCACTTTTTGTTCAAAGGCTATAAGGACATTTTTCTTGTCAATACTTTTAAATCTTTTTTAATAACCCCGCTTCCGGAGTATTTTGTATCATAAAACTATACCATGATTTATCTACGTAATGTATTTTTCAAACGGACAGCTACAAGAAGTGCTAAAATCGCTCGCCTATTATTCTGGGAATACAACCTATCTGTCCTAGACTTATTTCAATTTGTAAAAGTTAAGAATATAAGTTTTATAAGCCTTGTGAAAAAATAAATAATTCGACCACACAGCTGAACCTCTGATGTGAGTTGAGCAAATTTCCAAAATTAAGTTTATAGGCCTATGTTTAAGGGTTTCAACCAACAATTTGGGAAATAGGTCTATTCACGACGGTGCTGAATAGCTGCAAAATGGTTCGTACGCCATTCTGCATATTGGGAGTATCTTTAATATACAATGCATTGCGTGCTTCGCACGCCAACCCCCGTATTGAGAGTATATATTTTATTTATTTATTTATTTATTCTTTTCATCACTTTTTCTTTGATTTATTCCATTGGAATATGTGACATGTCATAACTTACTTTATATGATTACTTACTTATCTTCAATACACAAAGCCTTGCGTGCTTCGCACGCCAACCCCACGGTAGAATCCACTACATGGCTTTGAACCGGGTACTTCTATGGTTTAAGTTTTGATAGATTTTGGGGAAACCAAGCGAGCTATAAGGTCGCGTTAAAAAAACAAAATGTGCAGAATAATATCCTGAATTTATATTTGTAGAAAAAAATCAAAAACAATTCATTCTCGTAGGAAAAATCCAAAAAAATAGTTACTTCCGGTCAAAAAACCTGCTTCCGATTGTTGGATTTTTTGTATCCAATATGATCATATATATCCCAATTTTTTTGGATATATATGATTTTTAAAGACACCCCAAAACGTGTTCTGGGGACCATGATTGGTGCTCATTTCCTACTCCCGACCTTAAGTCTTACCATAAGGGCCACTGCAATAGCTCATTTTTCCTTTGGAAATTCGCTAATAAGACTGCTGTTCAATTTGACTTTATAAATCTTCAAACGGGTTTGCTCAAACCATTAATTTTATTTAATAACTTTAAGTTGCTAGAATTTTCCTTTTTTATTTTTTTAAAACTTTAATGTTCTCCATTTTATTAGCAATCATCATAAAAAACTAATACTTACACATGGTATTTGTTTTTAAGAAGCTTTAAAATTTTGTGTCACAATTTACCTTGACATTTAATAAATTTTACTTACTAACCCAGTTATTGTTATCCCACTGTCTTTCCATTATTTCAATGTTACATCTAAACCCTTTTAAAATCAACTGACTTGTTTACTTTGTAATACAGGGTGATTCTGAAACATCCATAGCATCTAAGTGTAGGCAATATTTAATTTGCACGACCAATTAATTATTTTGGACACTGTTTTACCGTTGTCTTTTGTCCGATAGCTTTGACAGTTATACCAATTGGTAGGAAATTAAATTGGCTACAAAAAAATACCCTTGGTAAAATTTACTGTTTTCAGTTATTTTCATTTAAATGGCCGCCATTTCAAAACGTATTATTGGAACAAGTTGCTTACTCTTTGCAAACCTGGACTTTACATTGATTGTGCGAAATTTCATCTTAATCGGTTAAGCTGTTTTAGTGATAGAAATTATTTAGTAAAAAAGAACAAAAGGTTGATATTTGGTAAACGAAGCATTTCCTGACATTTATTGGAACATTTTTCTTTGTTTTGACCCATATGACATATGACCATATCCTGAATTATGTCTGTCGTTACAGAATTATGTCCGTCATTACAGAATCATGTCTGCCATTACATAATTATGTCAGTCATTAGAAAATTATGTCTGTTATTACAGAATTATGTCCACCCTTTATATCTCTGTAGATTAAAGTATTTAAGGATGATAGGTTGTTAAATTGATTATTAAGGGTCGGCTCTAGTAAAACAGAAAGCAACGTGCGACTCCAGCGTAGCGGCGGTAGGTTACGCGGACATTGATCATCCTAAATCCATTTAAGACCCGCAATTGTTAAAATAGCGTTTTTTTAAAAATACCAAACTCTTGGGGACAAAATTCTTCATCCGAATGGCTTGGACATTTTTCGCTATAATTAATAGTTACAACGGAAAAAAATATTTAATATCACCCTATAGCGGCGGTAGTTTACACGGACATTGCTCAGCCTAAATCCATTTAAAACCCGCAATTGTTCAAATAGCGTTTTAAAAAAAATACTAAACTCTTGGGGACCAAATTCTTCATGCGAATGGCTTTGTAGTTTTTCGCTATAATTAATAATGTCAACATAAAAATATATTAAAAATCAATGTTTTAAATTGTTAATAAATAATAAACAAAATATTTTTCTTAGTTTTTGAAAAGCCATTTGCATGCATATTGGCCATAGCTTTAAAATGACATATCGTTCATAATTATCCGATCAAAAATAAAGGAATAATTTTGATTTTAATTTAACATTGGTCTTATGGAGTGTCAGCCAACATGGCCGACAGCTAGAGCCGACCCTTAAGTTGTGGTATCGATAGCTACTGTTAAAGCCTGTATGTGACTTGTAGGCGTTTCTATATTTTTATTACAGTGCTTATGTTTGTTTACAGGCCAGGCAAGTTTCATCACACGACAGGTTATCATTCTTTGGTCTCATGGTCAAACCAGTGCAGAGGTTTCCTCAGTTTATTTTATTCCTTCAGGTATTGTACACTAATACATTCATTTAGTTTATATCCTTCACAACCTCCTACTTTGTTCATTTCATCTATCACTTTGAGTTATTCCGTACGGTCAAAACCGCCATATTCGGCCTAGTGTCGCTCTGGAGTGAACCAGAATATGAAAAAGCTTAGATAAGCTGGGCATGAGCATCAAAGTATAATATCATGCGTGTAACAGCTCCAAAAATAATCAGTGGAGTTTGAATAGGTGCTTATAGTTCTGGGTCTTAAAGTCTATCTATATCTACTAAGGGCTTTTCCTTATCGAACTTTTAAGCGAAGGTTGTTGCTATCGACCTCTGTGCCCGTGAAATACTGAAAAGGAGGTTAAAAGGAGTTAGGACTTACATCCTCTCTTATTGATAAGCTGCCTAAAATCTACTGTAATAATTCACCTTTGAATCAAGGACTGCTTGAATTTGGGACTGCTTCAAAGTAGTGAATAAAATGGTCACGCAGGCCTCTAAGGAAGGGCAGATCTCTTTGAAAGAATTGAAGGTAAACAGGCCCTTCATTGGTCTTGAACCATTCATGTGAACTTTAGGAATGTAGTTGAAAATTGGTCGGAGCAGTGCTGGTTTTAGTAAGACTGGAACATTGCTCCTGGGCCTCTCCTAAGCTTATAACAATTTTCAGATATGATCTTAGGCGAATTCTTCTGACTGGTCATTGCCCCGTTAAATAAGTGCGCAAGAAAAATGAGGCTGGTTTATGATGATTCTCTCTTGGAAAGGAGTGCGTTTATAAAGCTCTCACTCCTAGTAGATTCATGCAACTCGGAAGTGCGTTAATTTGTTAGCTCGAAGAGTTCTGCTGTGTTGATCCCAAGACCCTCCCCTTGTGGCCTGGGTAAGATCTGAGACGAATACTAAAGGGACTTCCATCCATACAAGAAGCACATTGGTCTCAATGGTGAGGAGCTCTTGGGCTCCTTTGAAAGTTTGTTATATAAAAAAACATGTAAATTTTAATAACAAATGTACAAGGTGGGACAAAAGATATGAATCGGTTTTGAAGAGCCAAGTGTTGGCCTTTGGTGGGGGGTAGGGTGATGGGAGGGGTCTCATTGTGATCGTTACAGTGTCCCATTATCAGTAGGCAATATGGTTTGGACCGAGGAGCATCGTGGATTTGTAGTGAGCAATTTTTTCGAAAATAGCTTGATTGCCACACAGAGGGCCTTCCGATTGCACTCTAACATTCCCCATGCTCAAAATGTCCCTCAGGATAATGCTATCCGACGTTGGACTTGTGCAATGGAAACTATAGGTTCCACAGCTATTCCCAGGGTAACTGGAAGATCTTCAACTGGAAAATGTGAACAGAGTAAGAGTTGCTATTGAACAATCGCCAAAACATGCAGTTGCTTTAAGCATATCTAGTCGATTTTGATGCAAGCACGGAAGAAATTACCAGGCGAGTTAAGTACAATATTTTTCATTATACTGTACTACACCGAAAAAGTACCATACTTTTAATCAAAACATCTTTTTATAAAAAAAAAAACAAAACAATTAAAACTTGTTTGATTTTTCTGTTACATTTCTATTGACAAAATCAGTCAGATGTTTACATAAAACTGAGACGTGTATTCTTGTTTATAAAATCAGTTGGTGTACGGTAAATTTACGGTGTAGTGCACGGAAAATAAAAACTTACGAGCCTATGAACAGGTATAGAAAACAGCTGTTTTTGGTGTAGTTTAATGAAAATAAATAAGTACAGTACAGTACTGCACATAATTCCGAATTTAAAATTTTTGACTTGCATAATCAGCTAAGTTGTAGATTTCAGGGAGTTTGTGCGCTCAACGGAACAGCGACCGCTGTTGTATCAGCCATGCACCCCAGGGCTATAGAATACAAGGGCTGGTCCACGCCTTTGATGTTTACACTCGCCGACTGTTCCAACCTTCCTCTTGCCCCCCTCCTATGTGACGTCACTCTGGTACCATGACACGCCGTGTAAGCACGGTTCGCCTTAGATCTCACGTGTTATTTGATATAACATTGCAAACGATAATTCTTTAAAAAATTATGCAATACACACAATCACCTAAATTATATGTTTACCAAATTTGGTTAATATTGAGTAATTATTTTGTTCAGTACAAGTGTATAAAGAAGGTATATAATGCCTCGAGTTTTTCGCCTTTTGACGCATCTTTAATGCTAATTTTCTCGAAGAGGCATTCCACGAATTTCTTTAAAAAATTATACAAAACACACACAATCGCCCAAGTTGTGCAGCGAATTTGGTTAATATTGAGCAATTTTTTTTTAGTACAAGTGTTTAAAGGAAGTATTTAATTCCGCGAGAGCTTCGCATTTTGGTGCATATTCAAGGCTAATTTTCTCGAAGAGGCATTCCATAAATTTCTTTAAATAGTTAT
The DNA here is from genome assembly GCA_018207615.1 of Philaenus spumarius. Lineage (NCBI taxonomy): Eukaryota > Metazoa > Arthropoda > Insecta > Hemiptera > Aphrophoridae > Philaenus > Philaenus spumarius. The sequence continues at coordinate 47,744 of JAGFPH010003252.1, read as the reverse complement.
ACAATACCTAAATTATATGTTTAGCAAGTTTGGTGAATATTGAGCATTTATTTTGCTCAGTACACGTTTTTTAAAGAAGGTATATAATTCCGCG
>JAGFPH010003252.1:34427-46989 GCA_018207615.1 Philaenus spumarius | reverse complement strand
TGCCAATTTTAAAGTGCGACTCACGTGCATAATATGTTGTAACTAATTGTGCTAAGTTTGCAAACCCCAAACTGACAATATGTATCAATACTGCATAAACGGGACGAAATTGTAGCAGAACATCATGGAAGGTACAATGCCCCCTTTACAAATGTAGTTGTAGTGGTCCAAGAGGTTCAGGAATTCAATAGACGTGACATTTGTATTGCGTACTCACGATGATCGCCTACAACACATTTTTTAAACACACCGGGCTTATGATGCCCTGCAATATCGTTTACACGGTGAAGACGGGCACAATTTTGGAAGGATGCGTAGATAAAATATGTTTGCGTATGAAATCGCAAGCAAAGTTAGTATCAAATACAAATCTATAGTTTATACAAACATCAAAGTACATAACCTTAGCTTTACAATGGAAATTTTTGAAATTGGAGTACATTTAGTGTGTGTTGTATTCATTTTAAGAAACTAGTGTTTAACTGCGGTCAGAAATGTAGAAATTAATAAGAAGTGGACCGGGAAGGTAAGCAAAATAAATAGGTGCTATAAGCGTTTAAACATAAAAAACCTAATTAACAAATAATGTCTAAAAAATTCCTTAGGCCCTACTAAAAAAACATCCCCTAATATTAACCTTTTAAGGAATATGATTAAATTCAGGAAAAGGGGTAAGGCCGACCTGGTACGTTTTTATGTAATGTTTAGTACAGATAATATTTTCAGTTTTTATTCTATTTTTGAGGTATATTGAAGACACATAGAACAAACAACGTACAAAGGTCATTGTCATAAGGTGAAGCCTTTGTTTACTGGCCGTAGGCGGGGTGACAAAATGCGTGAACTTGAGCGGCGAAAAACAACCACACTTTAGCTGGCCAACGCAAGGACAGGCGTGAAAGCTTCAAAGGAAGAGTGTCCTATGCGCAAACACCAAAACAAACCCCAAGAAAAGAAAAAACACAATATTAAATTTTGATTGTGTTGAATGTAATATCATGATTTGAAATTTACCAAAAAAGTTTTAGAATTTTTAAGCATAATTGTTAAAGTGTTGATTATTTCTTAGTATTTTGTGCGGTCAATAAAGTCATATTGTAACTTTTTGCAGTTTTTTTCCTTACTCCTTTGCGACAGTTTTATGTATTTTTTGGCTACTTCTTAAAGACTAGTACTCACCCGTAATCCATTCCTTCCTCGTCTCAGGACTGTCCATTTGGAAAGTATAGGTCTCTTCTTTACTACGCACACTCAGCTGTAAACAGCATGATTCGGCCCACGCCATCTGTTCTCCCTTCCTGTGTATCTCACACTGTATGGAGCTCAGTAAACCACGGGTTGTTTCTACACTCAGTTCCTGCACATGCAACACATCTGTAAGCACTTGCCAGCAGTAGATACATTTCATGTTCCTTACCTTAACCCTTTACAGTATGATTTTTTTACAGTGCACTTTAAAAAAATGTAAAGTCATTTATTAAAAAATGACCATCATTTAAATTATAAAGATTATACTTTAATCCGTCTGTTTTTTTTTTAATGGTAAAAGTTTTAATTATGATGCATTTAACTGTCTTAATCAGTTATCAAGTCTTGTTGAATTTCATTTTAACACTTTTTTAAGCAGGGAGTATATTTTTATTTTCTTGGATATATTTACCTTGAAATTTATGTTTATTTGTTTTGATTTAATCTAAAACTATCATGGGTACTTTTCCGTTATATCGACCACACCTTATCGAAACCACTGCCAAGGGAACGAAACATACTGTGACTAAATAGGTTACGTTAGAACCTTTTAGGTATTTTTTTTATTATTTTTGCATTTCTGTTGCCATCCGACCCTAGGCTAACCTATGGCAACAGACATGCAAAAATAATTGTTTTTAAATACCTAAAAGATTCTAACCTAACCTATTTAGTCACAGTATGTTTCGTTCCCTTGGCAGTGGTTTCGATGTGTGGTCCGTACAGCGGAAAAGTACCCTATCATGTTTCAATAAAGTCAAGTAATCAGCTGTTATACTTGATTTTCATTTGATGCCTACAGTTTTTGATCGTATGTACTTTGATAGCTTCTTAAGATTCTATTTGATTAAAATACAAGATTGTTGTGTCGCACCAGCCCAGCAACACTTGTGTGACGTCATAGTTGATTTTATGCATAAAGTTGTATAGACGTACGACTCAAGGCACCCTTGGATGGTGGTAAGCGTTATCTGTACAACTGTGTTTTTATAATATTGTTTTGAATTCCAATTGATTACATTTTAATAAGTTGTATATTTTTTTACTATGTTCCACGTTACACAAAATTTTTAAACGGTAAGCCGTATCTTGTCACATGTAAAATCAAAGGGCACAAAAAGACATGTATAACTGTCAAAATGGAAGGTTGTTAAGTTCTGTAAACAGTTGAAAAGATGGATGCTTCGGATTTTAAAAGAAACTTAACGGAAAATGTGTCGAGTTTATCGACTACAGAGTAAATAAAACCTCTAGCCTAACTATACTTACAGAATATGATCCTTTTAATGTAGCTGCCAGGTCCGCCACTCTACTGACCACTTGGTAGTCATGCATTAACTGACTCATCTCTACACATAGATTGTCCGTCACCCCACTACTGCCGTTAGACGTCAGACTACCACTTGGAGTTAACAGTCTACTGAGTGTAGGGGATGCGCTGTTTTCGATTATCTGTAACATAGACAAAGACATGGTAAATATAACAACAGCCAATATTTACAATAACCAATATAACAACCAATATTTTTAACTGGCATCGGCTGAATTGGGTGCCATTCCGCTGAGAGGATGTGCCTTCTCAAAACCTTTCCAAACCAAACCGAGAGGACTGGGTAGAAGGAAGGAGACTATCCCCAAGCGTGAGCTGGAGTCGTACACTGACGGGTTAAAAACAAAGGGAAATTCAGGTGTAGAAATCTGTTGAGAAGATCCAAAGCAGGAATGCGTTGATCACCCAAATCAGCTGTTTTATTTTAATATGTAACAACAGAAGTTTGAATTGATTTATAGCAGAGTAAGCATTTTTCGTTGATATGTGTCTATGTTTGCTTCTAGTTTGTAAATCTTACCAAAAAAGCTGTTGGTTGTGAAAAATAGTCAATCAAGTGAATAAAACTAATGTCTACCCTAGTAGCTACTAGCATAGATCATGAATAATAAAATAGATCATGCATGCATACGGCGGCTGTGTGGCGAAAAAAAGGTTGTCGGGGAAAATAATGCATGATCGCGCCGCGGGGTAGCGCTAGGGAGAAATCGTTCAAGGCATTGGTGCTAAACACCGCTTCCGTCATTTCATAGATCGCGCCACTATCATCGAATTTCCAGTGGATTGAAATAGTGCATTGGATCGGATTTCTATTAGGTTATGCAAATACAATGCTACTAGGTAGTTATAGCATCAACTGAAATCGATGTGAATAAACAGAAGCTAAAGCTAGGTAGTTATAACTAGCCCGGTCGTGAAATTTTGTAGGTAAAACTACCACTAGCTGCAACTTGAGGTAGCAGTAACTTGTTTCTGTGAGTTATCACGTTCCTTTGTCTGTAATGCACGTGGTACCTTCACTTCTGTAGTTGTTAGATGATATTTATACAGTTTCTATTCTGCCTATTTGTTTTATTTTTGTTATTAAGACTAGTAGTAAATCTTCTGACGATGAGTTTGAGAAAAAGAAATTTGCTGACAGAGCTTTGTTTGTTAAGCTACTTTCTGAAAACAGAGTGTTGTTCTAGAAATCTAGAGTGCCAAGAGTTATGGAAGAAAAACACACACTTGGGATCAAGTAGTTACTGATTACAGTCAAGTCACTCAATCGTAATTGAATAAAACCCTTCAAAACATAAAAAAATCAAGTTAAAACAAAAACTGACACTAAAACTACGGGAAATAACAGATTACATTGAAAGAGTGGGAAAAGCAGTTGTTGTTACTTCTGGGAACCGAAGAAAATCCAGTTTTTACTAAAGTTCACGGTCTATTGCGTTAGGAGTACCTACAGTAAACCATCATGAAATTAAAATGAACTCCAACTCGTATACGAACGGCACAGGACCATTGAATGGCAGCCAAGTATCCCTGTGAACCTCACATAACGAGAACGTGAAAACCAACAAACAGCAAAGTTATGTGAGCAGTAGTATGAAAAATTAGCTTGTTACGAGAGTGACGAAACGAAAGAGGTAACCTCATCTCAGTAGCAGAGAGTTGGGTAAAAACCTAGTGCCAACTTTTTATTCACAGCTTAGCACTAGGAATTTCAAAATTACAAGTTTTACAACTAGAGGACTAGTGTTAGCTTTAACTACCTTTTATTCAATTCACTAACTAAACTAATTCTAAATTTGCTAAGTTGGTTGATATGGTAATCAATGTACACAAACATATGTTGCTAAGCTTCTGATCCGAACAGCTGTTTTATCTGAAATAGGGCTGGGAGTGAACCTGCGAATCTTCACTATTTCTACGTTTCAAAATGAAATTTTTGCAAAATCATTTCTTAATGTGCGTCTATGACCCCGGATTGATTCTTAATTGCGGATTGACCCCGTAAGAATACACCTTTTATTTTCGTATTTTTTATCTTAAGTAGTTTTTGCTCTACGTTGATTCTATGTCAGTCAGTCAGGACAAAGCCGCTTTTATATCATACTAGCTGGTCCGATCCGGCTTTGCACGGATAGACAAATCGAAGTTAAATATATATTAACCCTCCCAGTAGCAGACTGCCCAAAGTGACATTCTCTCAGGCGCAAGATGCAGCCATTTCGACAATTAGCCAGAATTTGCATACATTTGTATTTTCGATTAATTAATTCACTTAAAATCATCCAATCGTAATAACACCGGCACCATTGGAAAGGAAATGGATTGAACTTTAATTTTTGTATTTAAAAACTTTTTCGTAAAACGTATATTTACATACGTAACTATCGTTTCAAAATTGTAGAATGTCAAACAGCTGTTCTCAGTGTGAAATCGCGAGGTTAAGAACGTAAAACTTTGTAATTTTCAATGGTCTGCAACTCCTCACAGTGTGTCAATTATCACAAAGATCATCACAGCATTGGATTCATCAAACTTTTATCTTTCAAGTGGTGTTTAGATATCAGGTGCTGCTATATTTGGTTTTGAGATATTGAATTTACAATAAAGGCATGTCATTGGTTAACGATTCGGCCAATAAGCAAGCATTTTGTAAATCGATTTTTACTATCAGAAATCGATTTATTCATAAGATGTTTAATACACTGTTTTAAAGAGAAAATTCCAACGTTTATTCTATGTTCAGTTAAAATAATTTAGGTGAAATTTAGTTGGCACAGACATGATGTAAATGAAGCGGTCTATAACCTAATAACCATTTTACACTCTGATCTCAAAGCGTTCACTGTAAGTTTTATTCGACTTGATATTTTAGTGAATTGAAAGTGTTTATAGTTTATAAAATAGTGTTATATTGTGTTTTAGTTATAAATAAATAAGTGTAGATTGTGTTTGAGTGAAATTAGGCTTATAACAGTGTTATTTGAAACTGGGTAGAATGCTATTCGATTCTACATTTCATTCTCGAATTTTTGGTATAAAAAAAAACGTTGTTTGAAGTAAAAAATGTTTCGGCCTAGTCACTTTGAATTTAATTTGCAGGTTATGTAGTAAAAACGTTCAAAGTGTTATTTTGAACTAAACAATTGTGAAATTGAAATATATTTTTGCATATTTCTATTTAGAACTAAATTATAAAACTTTTGTGTATTTTGAAAAAAAATTACAAAAATGTTTTACTATTTTTTATGTAGGCATAAAGTTGGTTTTTTTTCCGTTACTAAACATTTTTTGCTTTCTAGGCTAATAACTTTTACAATTTCAAAAGAAACTAATTTTTAGTGGCATATTTGAATTCTTTGAAGTTTCTTCTACAAAAAAGCTATGGAACACTTTTGGATTGGGGTTCATTTACTATTTTTGGCAAATTTTTAAAAATATGCTTGCAAAATGCTAAAAACAGGCTTTTTAATTTTAGCTTTAACCATGCCACTTGGAGGGTTAACAAAAAAATATATATATCAATAAATATATTACACTATGTATTTCTTATGGGGATTTTTAGTAACTTTGACCCCCCAAACCCCCCTAAAATTTTGAATTTTTTGAAAACCTTTCTTAGCGATCACACACGGCCCTAGAGGAAGCTACATACCAAATTTCATTGCAATCCATTTGCTAGTTTTTGAGATTTTGTGATGAGTCAGTGAGTGAGTGGTATTTGGATTTTATATATATAGATAGATAAAAAAACTACTTTTTGTAAGAATATTGTAATTGATAACTCACCTTAATATCAGGTATAGGGCAACTCCATTTCAGGCTCAACCTTTGAGGACAAGAGTTGATATTTTCTTCCTTACTACTTGCGGACACACAGACTAGAAGGTCATTCAGTAATAACAACCTGCGACTTTTACACTTGCTGATTAGACCACATTGGTTCACTTCCTGCAATACAACACCATTTAGTAAAAAAATAGTCTTAAGATTACATTTCATCCTGTTGACAGCAAAACTTATATTACAGTAAGACCTCGATAATCCGGCACGCTCGGGGATCTGGTGATGCCGGATTATCGAATATGCCGGATTATCGAGGTCTTCCTTTAAAATGGTTCAGACAGGGAATAAACTATAAATAAACGCACATGTACTGTATATTAACACGTAAATTACACGTTGAAACTACGTAACATTAACTGCGTAGAGAGATTGCCGCTAACTAATAAATTTTAAAAGCCTAAAACAAAATCATTTTGTACATAAAATATTTATAATATATTACAAAATATTACTAACTATATAATATACTACTCTGAGCGCTGGATTGTAACAAATATAAAAAATAAGGTTCCGTATACTATCGTGTGAGTGACACGCTGATGTTATAGCGATCATAGCCCCAGGCTTCAAGATGATGAAATATTTTTCCTATAATAACCTGATAAGTTTTTTATAAGACATATCTAGCCTTTAAAATAATTTTGAGTAATAAAATAATTATATGAAGCGGAGTAATTATGTGTTTTATGTTGTTTCAATGTATTTTTTGCCGAAACATGAATATAAACAGAAACAGCGTTTGGTAAGTTGTTTTAAATCGAACAACTATTTACAAGAAATTCAATGTATCTTTTTCCAAAGACTTCAATTTGTTCAAATAATCTTCATTAAGTGGAATACGTTCAAAAAAATACTGTCAGCAACGAAAGTGTTAAACGGTCCCTTTAACGTTTTTAAAGGACGACGAGAGCACATTGTTTTGAATCGGTTCGATTTTTAGGAGAAATTGTGATTGAAATGTTTGTTTTGGACAATTTTACTGGGCAGTAGATTTTTACAAACTGTTTTTAACGGATGCGGAGCCAACAGACAGTGTAGACCGGGCTTAAATCACTCAATAATTACAAAAACTGCTATTTTTAATGAGTGCAAATTTTCAAGATGATTGATGCCGAACTATCGAGTGTGCCGGATTATCGAGGTCTTACTGTATATAATAAATGTAATTTTTAATTGAATTATGTCAACAAAAATAACAATTTAAAATAGCACAAGACATTAGAAACTCTATTAACCTTTTCAGTGGCATGTTACAAACAACATAGGATCTCCTAGTTGAGCAGGGATTTTTTTAAACATTATTGAACTTATTCCTGATTTTGTTAGATGCTTCCCTCTCAGTTGTCTCCTAAGGTTTTACAATATTAAGAAACAAAAAAGTTAATGTATCATAACTGAAATAAAAACAGTAAAAAACTTGAAATACTACCAAACAATTATTATAAAAATATAAATTATTTACTAGATTTATTAGTACATGGTGGCATTTTTTAAAATATGTAGTTATCTATACTAATATCATAAAAAGATAAAATTTGTTTTAGGCCTAAACTAATGAACCAACACATGTATTTACACTTATTACCATAGCAACGAATTGAATAAAATAACATAAAACAGCTGTTTGCTCTAATATTTCCATCAACCGCTAATTTCAAGCTATGAAGCAATTATTTGTATTTCTAACTTTTAGGTTAGGTTTTTATTAAAGTGTAGACCTGCGCCTTGTTGGTTCTTAAATCTTTACTATAACTGCTGTTGTAAAATATACAAAATAATTTGAATTGAACATTTAGCATTATTTACCACCTTAGATTTGGTGTTGTTATTAATCCTACACCTTTATTATAAAGAAAACATAACATGATTATGTGTACAGAAGGTTCCAACGGGATGTCCCCTAGTTATTTTATAATTGTATAAAGATTACAATTTACTATTAATACTGTGAGGGTATTCTTGCCTTTTCCACATTATTTCAGTACAATTAATTATCACTTATTTACACAAACACACTCAAATTATTGATATAAAAACGTAGTCCAATAGTGAAAACTAGCACTCACAGATAACGTGCTGTGTTAGACTAAGAAAAAACACTAAAAACAGTTGCAACTAAATGCTCCAACAGGAGACATTTTACCACATCTCAATACAAAATATTCCTGTACATTGGTAAATTGCTCAATCAGTTCAAAAAAGGGTTCACCATATTTTCAACAGATAGCATCACTAGCATATTTACTTTGAGAGCCAAACGAATTAATATGACCAAGCACTTTCAGCAGTAAATTGGAAAACGAATATATGCGGGATTGCTCCTATGAATTCTATAGAGCACAAACGTGTGCATATATTCGCGCATGCTACTGAAAACGTAAACAAGACAAAAACATAACAATAAATCCTTCCAAGACAGAATAAAATTATTAAATAAATAAAACTAATTTACTAATAAATACAGTAGAGTTGCGATAATCCGAGATTCTGTGTATACTTCACGCCACAAATATACAAAAATATCATAGAACAAATTTTCCAGCCACTGCCCTATTCCTCACCCCTGTCTTACACGGTCACTCGACACCAATCCGGGCGATTCTAAAAATAAGTAAGTCCCACTACTGTATTGTGTGCGACATTTATTTGTTTAATCGCTGATTTGTATCCAGCGCTACGTTGAACAACAACCCGAAGCTACTGCAGCTGATGCCGTATTACTCAGTCGTTGGCGTGACATCGCTGCTCGTAAACGTTGCAGTGTAGTTAAATTATAAACTATTTATCATTTCTCTAAAAAGTAAATTTATATTTTTGTATATATATAAAATTATGTTTGTACCTCAGTTTTCTATACACAACAGTGTATATTTAATAAAACTTGTATTTTTGCAGTTATACGAGAACTATAAATGGTAGTTTTATTTTAACCTCTGCATGTGTAATTCAAGTTTCTCTCAATCCGAGGTACTCTCGGTCCCATTCTACTAGAAATATCGGGACTCTACTGTATCTTTAATACACGGAAAAGTCATCAGTTAAAATCGTTACATATTAATACAATTTTTAAAATAAAGAATATAGCCAAAAACATGTAAAAGGAGATCAGATTCTTTGTAGAGTACTAAGCTTTTGAGTAAAAGTTTAAGTTTCTAGAGTGATTTTTAATTTTTTTGTGTAATACTGTAAATAAGTACTTACAATGTCATTTAGGGTCTTAACAAAAAAAGGTATTTTCTGAAGCTACAACTTTTCCATTTAATGTATGTTAACCCTCAAACTGGCAGACTGCAGTCTCTCGGGCGCAAATGCAACCCGCTCGAACCTTAGCGAGAATTTGCATATATTTGCATAATCGATAATTTAAACCACTTGCAATAATACAGTCGTAATAAAACTGACACCATTACAAAGGAAATGAATTAAACTTTAATTTTTGTATTTACAACTTTTTCGTAAAACGTATATTTACATACGTAGTCATCGTTTTAAAATATGCATATTGTGTTACAGCTATTTCAACGTTGAAATCCCCCTACTGAAGTATTTATATCGAGATTATAAAGCTACCATTGGATTCTTCAAGATTTTATCTTTCTAATGGTGAATTCCAATCAGATGTCACTATTTTACTCGATTTATTCCTAGAATGTCTGTAAACCCTTGCGATTGGACAGGTTTTCAACCAATGAAACAGCCCATTTGTCAACAGATAATACGCCTACTCTATCAAATGTTTTGACAGATGGTTTTACACCATTTTGTAGAGAAAAGACTGACTTTTTTAACGGTGGGAACTAAACTAGAATAAACCAATTTTTTTGTTTGTCTAGACAGAGAGAAAAGTACATGATTAGAGTGATCTGTTGTGACCGATTGCTCGGTTTCGTTCCCACGTAATGCAAAGCACCCTTCTTGTAAGTTGGCAAAATGTCATTTGATTCATGTCATTTTGTTATTCAAATAAAGATAACTCAAACACTTTTGTGAACTAAGGAAAAACAATTATACAGTTCTTTTCTTTGATTTATTCTCTACACTTTGTTATAATAATATTTCATTTTTGGGCAAAGCATATATTAGTAAATTACGTTTCAATCTAGGCCTAGTTTTGTTAGCAGTCAAGTACTTGGAACATAAAAACTGTGTTTTTCAAAATAAGAAATTTGAAATTGATAAATGTTTTTATACAGTTTTATTTAGAACAAAATTACAAAACTTTTTTATGCTTACGAAAAAAATACAAAAAATGTTTACTACTTGTTATGTAGGCCTAAAGATGAACTTTTTCCTTTCGTTACTGAACATTTTTTGTTTCTTGAGCTAATAACTTTTACAATTTCGAAAGAAACTAATTTTTAGTGGCATATTTGAATTCTTTAAAGTTTCTGCCACAAAAAAGCTATTGAACACTTTTGGATTGGGGTTCATTTACTATTTTTGGCAAATTTTTAAAAATATGCTTGCAAAACGCTATAAACGAACTTTTCAATTTTAGCTTTAACGATTCCAGTTCTAGGGTTAACAAAAAAAGGTATTTTCTGAAGCTACAACTTTTCCATTTAATGTATGTTAAAAAACATCCACTGTTTTCCCGCTATAGCAAATAAAAGTTTTTTGAAATATTTTAACCACCTTCCGGAGGGGGGACATTGGTGGACTATTTTCTACAATGTGTATAACAAAAAGAACCTGTAGGCAAACGATCTCACCTGGCTGTATTGACTCTTAACAAATGCCTTATTTTTTATCATCTTACACTTACTATATTAAGAACTGATAAATTCAAAGTATTGAAATGCCCAAATTAAAAGTTAAATTTTAATCTAGAAAATCTTTTTAACTTATAAAACTCTTGAACGTTCTGGTCACATTAACGACTTACCATCTGAGTAACATCGTCCTGCCTTAACAAACACCTGTTGTTATCGGCTATAGGCCTAGCACTCAGTTTCCCTGATATAGCTCGTAACATCTCCCTGAAAGCTTGACTCTGCTCGGCTTCACGTTTCCTTTCGTTGAGTAACTCGGCTAAAGATTCCAATTGTGTCAACGCTAGTTGTAAAGACATACGATCAGGATGGCCGTGCCCAGTGTGGTGAAGAAGATCCTGACATCATAAAGAGAAATAATGAATTAGTTGTATAGATATTTACTTAAAAATATGATGATGGTAACATATACAGCAGACTTGGGATTAACGATTAAAATTAATCGTTAAAAATATGGGTAACTTTTTAACTTAATCGTTAGTTTTAAAACTGATTAACTTTTAACTCCTAATCGTTAAAATATCGGTTAACGATTAAAACTAACATCAGTTAATTTGGCGGATCCCCAGAAAGATTTATCACCATGTCTTACCGTAACGATCGACACCGAAAATATTCAGGTTATAAATTTATTCGGATAATTCAATTCATTCAGTATACTCGCTAGTGACTGGCCGGCGGGCGGTGGCAGGTGCATGGCCGACTCAACAGCGGTCGCTGTTCCGTTGAGCGCACAAACTCCCTGAAATCTACAACTTAGCTGATTATGCAAGTCAAAAATTTTAAATTCGAAATTATGTGCAGTACTGTACTGTACTTATTTATTTTCATTGAACTAAACCGAAAACAGCTGTTTTCTATACCTGTTCATAGGCACGTAAGTTTTTATTTTCCGTGCACTACACCGTAAATTTACCGAACACCAACTGATTTTATAAATAAGAATACACATCTCAGTTTTATGTAAACATCTGACTGATTTTGTCAATAGAAATGTAACAGAAAAATCAAACAAGTTTTAATTGTTTTATTTTTATAAAAAGATGTTTTGATTAAAAGTATGTTACTTTTTCGGTGTAGTACAGTATAATGAAAAATATTGTACTTAACTCGCCTGGTAATTTCTTCCGTGCTTGCATCAAAATCGACTAGATATGCTTAAAGCAACTGCATGTTTTGGCGATTGTTCAATAGCAACTCTTACTCTGTTCACATTTTCCAGTTGAAGATCTTCCAGTTATCCTGGGAATAGCTGTGGAACCTATAGTTTCCATTGCACAAGTCCAACGTCGGATAGCATTATCCTGAGGGACATTTTCAGCTGTAACTTAAGGTTACAAAAAATAAAAATAAAATGTTATGTTATACT
>JAGFPH010003252.1:17662-28698 GCA_018207615.1 Philaenus spumarius | reverse complement strand
AACATTTGATTTCAAACAAATAGGCCAGTGTAAACATGATAACAAAGTCAAATTATGTAGGCCCTAATGCATAATACACAACATGTGTATGGGAATGGGACTTATAAAGTTATAACATAAGCTGTAATAGAAACATTTGATTTCAAACAAATAGGCCAATGTAAACAGGATAACAAAGTCAAATTATGTAGGCCCTAATTAATGACCCTAATGCATTGTACTGCACCTGTCCACCTGTAAAACAAAAAAACTTACTGTAGATTTTTGTGTAAAAACACAAGCTGTTTTACACGCTCTGGGTCAAGACGATTCCTTTTCTTGTCACATATCAGTCCAGCAGTGCTGAACAGTCGTTCGCTGAACACCGTGGCTGGGGGGATGCACATGTACTTGGTGGCCACCTCCTTCAGCCTCGAAAAGTTAGTTTTATCCCAATAAGGAAAAATGTTGTCTTTTGGGCTAAGGGTCTTTTCACTAAGATACAGTTTTAACTCACTCTCACAAGTACTCACAGGTTCTTCGATAGGGTTTACTTTGGCAAAGGCTAGTGCGTAGTGAGACCAAAAGCTGTGTTTTTTCTGCTCACTAGGCTCACTGGAGACAACTTCAGTTGGCGTTGAAGCGACAAGATCCGACTCCATCTCTTCCAGAACTTTTCTCTTTGCTGCTTCTAGGAAGTTAGCTTTCTTAAACGGGGTTGCTTTAAAACGTGGGTCAAGGAGAGTGGCAACTCCCAAGTTTATTTCCCCTTCCACATTTCCATATCTTCTTTTTAAATTAGACAATACATCATTTTTTAAACCTTGAAATCCAGTTCCGCTCACATCCAAGTTCTCCAGAAAATGTTGTATTGTATGTATCAGTGGAATAATCTGGAACAATAAAAGTTACAATAATTTCTGTTAAATGTAAGCTTTATTTTGTATATTTATTATTTCCTTTGATTTTTTTTTAGATAAGGCATCTAGCCTATTGTATATACTTGGTTAAATAAACATAAACATTGTCACACAATAAATCGCTGTGCATGGAACATAAAAAAAACTTCACAACGATATATGGTCACGGCCGTACTTGCCGAGAAATACACTGTAGGCTTTAAGTGTCATATTAAAAGATTTTACAATATAATGTTATGTTATATTATAAGATGCCAAAATATTATGGCCTTTTCATTTAAAAATTTAATAATTGACTAAATAAATAACATTTAGGCTACAGGCTCAAAAATGTGAATGTGATGTGATAATTACTTACCTCCGAAATGGTTGAAGACTCCTTGCTCACTTGGCGGGTGGCAGTCTCAAATATTTCCAAAATTTCCACGGCTACTTTCATGGTCTTGAAGTCTTCTGTTGTCAATTCGACAGGCAGATTTATGTTAGGTTTTCCTGCGACTAAGACCAGTGCGTCTTTTTGTTCCACTAGTCTTTTCAACATATAGTATGTTGTGTTCCACCTTGTGGGCTCTTCTTGGATGAGGCGGTGCTCTGGAAGATTTAATTGTTTCTGGAGAATTTTCAGCATCTTGGTGTTTTTGGCTGATTTTTTGAAGCTGCCTACAAACTTTTTGGCCTTCTTCACAACGTTTGTTATCTTATTGTGGTCCACACAACCATCCTTGACCACAAGTTGTAAAGTGTGAGCCACACATGGGTAAGCTTCATATTGGCTGTTATTTACAGCAGCGGTTATGTCCGCACCATTATCTCTTACCACACCGACAATAATATCGGTAATGCCCCAATCATCAAAAACTTTTTTTAGAAAATCTAAAATGTTAACTGCTGTGTGGCTTATTTCGGGAAATGGCACACACTCAAGACACTTATGCATCATGGCATTTGTTTTGGGGCAGTAGAAATGGGCTGTTACAGCCATGAAGTCGCAATTTGAAACTGAGGTCCACATGTCCGTGGTTATGGCCACATTCTTGGCCTGAATAAGGTCTAGCTTTACCGAGGTTACAACATCGTTGTACATTTTCACCAGGATCTTATGAGAAAATGTTTTTCTTGACGGGACATTATACCGAGGTTCAAAGTGCTTGATTAATCTTAAAAACCCCTTGTCTTCGACAATTGATATAGGCTGCAAGTCCAAGCATATCATTTCCGCAATGAGATGATCTATTTTAACTGCTCTTGGGTCTTTTGAATTAAATTTTATCTTTCGTTCATAGAGTTCTTCAATGGTTCTCTGCTTTTTAGCAGGCAATCGGATCGATTTAGGGTAGAAGGCAGGGCTTGCAGGTCCTTCTTTATCAGGTGTTGTGATTGATGAGGCACTCATGGGGGACTGAAGTTCTGGTTCAAACACTGAAACATTAGTTGATTCGGGTGAAACAAAACTATCATCATCATCCTCTTCAACCCCTATTTCAGGATAGTTAGATTGTTGGTCTATTTGAATTGAAAGTGGATCATTGATATTGATAGGTGTTGACATTAAGTTATCGTCCAAATCCATTTCTTCAGATGTGGGACCAAGTTGAAGTTCAGGAATTTCAGTTGCTGCAGGGAGAGGTTTAGGTTTGGCAAAAAGTTGCAATTTGCTGTAAAATGTTGAAGTTGAGGGTTTTGATACGTCAACGTCAACAGTTTTAGGCCTACTTTGCATGGGAGGACTTTGTTCTACTTTTGTTTTAATTTCTGATTTGTGTTTGGATTGGAGATGTTTCAACAAACCAGTAGTAGTTTTACTTACCCCACCTCTGGATATTAGCTTAGAGCAATGCCTACATTTTGCGTAATTGGAGTTTGCATTGTCTATCACAAAATGCTTCCATACCTCGGAGCTCATGATTTCCACACAAACGTCAACGTAACAGACACACAGTCCACTTCAACTTCTCAATAAAACTAGACTAACTAAATTAAAATACACGTCAAGACGCCGTGTCGTTGTTTTAACTATAGTAGGCCTACTCGCCCGACTTTGACCCGGTCGGTTACAACTAGATAGGCTGACGAAACGTTGCAACTAACAAACATCACATCACAACACAACTACAACATTCACGACAACACAGATGTTCTTTTTTTCAACAGTTAACTTCGGGAAATTTAAAAAAAGGCAAAATAGTCCCTATCAAATTATCTGTCAGTACGACGTTCACGCCGTTCAGTAATAAAAGATAAAAGCAAGATGATTCCATTTCATGTGCTTCTGCTATTTTCAACACAGATCAAAGAGTTCAAGATCTATATCCAAGCAGACTTGTAATAGATCTTCAATTAACTTAAAAAATAAAAATCTATGACGATTGCTTAGAGCTTAGTCGCGATCCCGATCATGTTTAAGTTTTTAGTTATATGGTCCCGGTTTCTCAACGACGACTGCGAAGAGCTTAGTCGCGATCCCGATCCCGATCACGTTTGAATTATATGTTCTCGGTTTCACAATGATACAGTGTTCGGTTAGTTTTTACAGAATAATAAAATGTAATGTGATTATTAAAAAGAACTACATATTGTTTTAGATTACTCAAATAAAACTTTAATAAACTATGTTGACCCTTAAATGGATAAATACGTCCAGTAGATTACTATTGAGATCGCATTATTACGTTTTTTGACAGCCAGTCAAATTGTGTTTTAACACCACTGTTTTATAAAATTCGGGACGTATTATTTCACGCACATTCGTTGTTGTATTTTCAACATCATTTTAACACTGGTAGTTCGTAAATTTGCGACACATTTTATTGGGGCATCGATTTATTTCGCGGACATTCACTGTGATCTTTTAAATTTCGTTTAAATGCCGGTATTTCATAAAATTAGCGCTAATTGTATTCGGGAGTCTATTTCTTTCGCGGAAATTCACTGTGATGTTTTAACGGCGGTATTTCATAAAATTAGCGCTAATTGTTTTTGGGCAGTAATTTATTTTGCGGGCATTCCCTATTGTATTTTAACACCGGTTTTTCATTAAACTGCCACACATTGTATTCGGGAGTCGATTCCTTTCGCGGACATTTACCGTGATATTATTTTAAATTTCGTTTTCGGCGAAATCCCGGCGGCAGTTTCGAGTTTCGATTCTCGAAACTCATCGATCGAACCTCGAGACCGAAACTTTTCTAAAGTTTCGGTGGTTTCGAGATTCGAGTTTCGGTATCGACACATCCCTAAATAAAACGCTAATATGTTTTCAGACGACCACTTATTTATGTTTTATAAAATTTCATAAAGTGAAAATTTTCCTGTTTTGTTGTACACATTTTACTAAGTGACGTTAAATTGTTTGTAAAGGAATCGTAAAATCTGGCAATCGTGTTTAATTACATTTGCACGCGCAGTCGGATTGTCATTAAAAAAATACGTCTAATGTTTCCGGAGTTAAATAGAGTAAGTTGTGAACTGTGTTTAGGTTTAAAGTGTTTTATTTTCTGTTCAAAAGTTACATTAAATTTTGTAAATTATATTTTCTGTATCCATTTATTTAAGACGTTTAGAAACAGACTCGAACATTCCAATTATAATTAAATTACAAGTGAAAAATCATGAACCAACGACCTTTACCATTTTATTACAAATTCAAAATAATTACAATTATGTATTAGAGCATTTTTTTGTGCATAAGTTGAAACAATTTCCTGTTGTAAACTTAAGCCTCACACATAAATTGCAAAATGCAGAGCCTAGTTGTATTTCATCAAAAAGTGAAAAGGTAAAAAAATTTTTTTTAACCCTTAGTTAGGCGCTAGGGGGTTACCCGCATTCTCAGAAAAACTGAAATAAAGCTGTAACTGTTCAATGTTGACAAACAATGTTCCAGTTATCTTTCTACTGGCCTTTTTCGAGCAGGCATGTGCCACCCTTGCTTAATTTTAACGAATCATCAGTCTGTGATAAGCTGCGGAAGTGAACGGTCCCATCAGTGCGGGTCTCTTGCCGCTAGCGTGCTTTTGTGCTGTAAGAACTTTGAGGTTTTCCCCATTAGCATCCCAAAATTAAGTGTAAGTTTTTCGTAATTTCTTGTTATTGTTAAGGTTAGTACGACTTGCTCTGTGTTGCCAACATTGTTCAACTGTGATTTTTTTATTTTCCAAATGGTACATTCTCTACGTAGCTAGACCTATAACATTTTTATAAGCTTTTTCATTTAGTACTTTTTATTAGCAAATTTCCGTAGAAAAATAAGCTATTGCAGCGACTCTTATGGTGAGACCTAAGGTCAGGAGTGGTAAATGAGCATCGATCATGGTCCTCAGAACACGTTTTGGGGTGTCAAGCACGTTTTTTTTTTACCGGAAGTAACTATTTTTTGATATTTTTCTTATGACAATGAACCTTTTTTAGAGTATTATATATATTATTCTGTACATTTTGTTTTTTTACACGACCTTATAGCTCGCTTCGTTCCCCCAAAATCGATCAAAACGTAAAGTACCATAAATGTACCCGGTTCAAATCCACGTGGGGGAGGGGGCGGGTTTTACCATGGGGCATCTTACGACCTGAGGCCCAACGGCCAAGTTTTTACAATCTAAATTGAACCCTACCAAATTTTAAATGCTGCAAAATAGCGACAGAAATTCTGGAAAATGAAAGTGCGGGGATTTTGCCACTGGCGCCTACTGGCGTTAGTCCTAGGGGTGCGCCTAAGTAAGGGTTAAATAAATTGTCCTGAAAGTATAAGAATAAGCATTACATGAATTATTGACATGCACAGACAATTGTACTTACATTAACTAGCCTATGTAAAGTAGCAAGATATGAGTTTTCTGAATGTACAATAGCAGCAACAATATGTCTTCTCTTAAGTTCCTGAGGTGTGAGGTGAGGGGGCGGCGGAGGTAACGAAGGTGGTAACAAACGCCTGTGTGTCAGGTTGCATTCCTCTTCCACCTTCAACAAACAAAGAACTTTGTTTATATACAGTTAAAGCTATGTCCACACATAAGGGGAACATTTTGTTGCCGATTGTCACAACCTGTTTAGGAAACTGAAACAACAAATTTATTGTAAACACTCTGTCTACACCCAGAAACTTTCTTACTACATCAGTTTAAGGTGTTTCAATACTTGTATAAAATATGGGTGCGATGATGATTTACAGGCAACAGTGGCTGCAATTATTATTATTTTGAAAAAGCACAAAAATGGTGTTTATTTTTTATTTTTATTTTAACTTCATCAATATCTCCACTAACAAATCTTGTTTTTTATAAGGATCTTTAACATTTTTATCCCGCGATTT
Organism: Philaenus spumarius; assembly: GCA_018207615.1. Taxonomy (NCBI): domain Eukaryota; kingdom Metazoa; phylum Arthropoda; class Insecta; order Hemiptera; family Aphrophoridae; genus Philaenus; species Philaenus spumarius. The sequence goes on along the minus strand of JAGFPH010003252.1, from coordinate 22,491 downwards.
CCATAAACACTCGTAATTTCTGTATACTTAAATTAAATGTATTTTATTTTCGATTGACCACTAGAACAGCATATTTTAAGCTTTATATTATTAAGGGTCGGGTCTAGTAAAACAGAAAGCAACCTGCCACTCCCTACAGCGGCGGTAGGTTACGCGGACATTGCTCATCATAAATCCATTTAAAACCCGAAATGTTTCAAATAGCGTTTTTTTTTAAATACCAAATTCTTATGGACAAAATTCTTCATTCGAATGGCTTGGTAATTTTTCGCTATAATTAATAGTTACAACGTAAAAAATATTTAAAATCACCCTATAGCGGCGGTAGGTTACACGGACATTGCTCAGCCTAAATCCATTTAAAACCCGCAATTGTTCAAATAGCGTTTTAAAAAAAATACCAAAATCTTGGGGACGAAATTCTTTAGGCGAATGGCTTGGTAGTTTTTCGCTATAATTAATAGTGGCAACATAAAAAAATATTAAAAATCAATGTTTTAAATTGTTAATAAATATTAAACAAAATATTTTTCTTAATTTTTAAAAAGCCATTTGCATGCATATTGACCATAGCTTTAAAATGACATATCGTTTATAATTTTCCGATCAAAAATAAAGGAAAAATTTGGATTTTAATTTAACATTGGTCTTATGGAGTGTCAGCCAACATGGCCGACAGCTAGAGCCGACCCTTAACTTCATATTACAATAGATGTTTACTCATTGCTACACGCCACACGAGTTTCAGAAATAAGTTACAACATGTCCACACTGCGTCTGATACAACAGTATATTTAATCACTAGGACCAAAAGTGACGCGTTTCGATACAAGATCAAGTTTTATGACCGAGGCGAAGCCAAGGTCGGAAAATGAGCGAGGATCGAAAATCCCACTTTTGGCCCGTTTGATGAACGATATTTTTCATCACACTGTGATTAATAATAAGTTTAATATATTTTTTTCAAAATATATTATCTTTCGCTATCTTATCTAAAAAAGTATTTGATAAGTTAATTGTAACATTTGACATTATTATCACAACTGCTCAGAAATACTGCTTACAATGACAACACAACATTGCTTAATTTCACTAAATTAATTGGAACATCTGATATCAAATCAGTGAGTAATATTAATAGACACAATACGCTACTACAGATACTTCAAAGAATAAGTTAAAAGTTTATTTATTCAGGGTGTCCACAAAAACAAATTTTCAAAATTCCCGTATATTTCCCGCATTTTCCCGCCGGTAAATCATGTTTTTCCCGCCAGCAAATAACACATGTTTTAACTTTGTTATTCACGATACACTTCACATTATTTATATATGTGTGCTTTTTAATGTAAAAATCCATTTATCAAAGCATAATACAACAAATAAATAACTTCTATAATCAAAGAATATTTATATTACACAATAATTTGAAACACACAGACACATAGCCTAAGTGAAGTGACGATAAGAAAGCAAATATCCAGAAAATAAATGAAAAAACAAGATAAAAAGATAGAAAACTTTTTCGAGACTTCGGCTAGTGATTTTTTTTTTTTAAGATAACTGTATAACCCGTATACCCAAAAACATATAAAACGATACCCCACATTGTATTTTTAAAATGTTGACCCAAAAACGTTATCCCGACGCGCTAAGGCGCTTTAACTGTCAACATCGGTTTTCCCATAACCAAAAACATATAAAACAATACCCCACACTATATTTTCAAAATATTGACTCCAAAAACGTGACCCCGACGCGCTACGAATTTTTAACTGTCAAAATCGGGTTTCCCGTACCCAAAAACATTTGAAACGGTGCCCCACACTGTATTTTCAAATTGTTGACCAAAAACGTGACTCCGACGCGCTACGACTTTTTAACTGTGAAAATCGGGTTTCCCGTACCCAAAAAACATTTGAAACAATACCCCACAATGTATTTTCAAAATGTTGACCAAAAACGTGACACCTTTGAGCGACGATTTTTTAACTGTCAAAATCGAGTTTCCCGTACCCAAAAACATTTAAAACGATACCCCACACTGTATTTTCAAAATATGGACTCCAAAAACGTGACCCCGAAGCACTACCACTTTTTAACTGTCAAAATCGGGTTTCCCGTACCCAAAAACATTTAAAACGATACTCCACACTGTATTTTCAAAATATGGACTCCAAAAACGTGACCCCGAAGCACTACGACTTTTTAACTGTCAAAATCGGGTTTCCCGTACCCAAAAGCATTTGAAACGGTACCACTCACTGTATTTTGAAAAGGTGAGCAAAAACGTGACTCTGACGCGCTACGACTTTTTAACTGTCAAAATCGGGTTTCCTGCACCAAAAAACATTTAAAATGACACCCCACACTGTATTTTCAAAATATTGACTCCAAAAACGTGACACCGAAGCACTACGACTTTTTAACTGTCAAAATCGGGATTTCCCGTACCCAAAATCATTTAAAACGATACCTCACACTGTATTTTCAAAATATTTACTCCAAAAACGTGACCCCGTCGCGCTACTAATTTTTAACTGTCAAAATCGGTTTCCCGTACCCAAAAACATTTAAAACGATACCCCACACTGTATTTTTAAAATATTGATTCCAAAAACGTGACCCCGATGCGCTACGACTTTTTACCTGTCAAAATCGGGTTTCCTGTACCCAAAAACATTTAAAACGATACCCCACACTGTATTTTCAAAATATTGACTCCAAAAACGTGACCCCGAAGCACTACGACTTTTTAACTGTCAAAATCGGGTTTCCCGTACCCAAAAACATTTGAAACGGTACCTCACACTGTATTTTGAAAAGGTGACCAAAAACGTGACTCCGACGCGCTTCGACTTTTTAACTGTCAAAATCGGGTTTCCCGTACCCAAAACCATTTAAAACGATACCCCACACTGTATTTTCAAAATATTGACTCCAAGAACGTGATCCCGACGCGCTACGACTTTTTAACTGTCAAAATCGGGTTTCCTGTACCCAAAAACATTTAAAACGATACCCCACACTGTATTTTCAAAATATTGACTCCAAAAACGTGACCCCGAAGCACTACGACTTTTTAACTGTCAAAATCGGGTTTCCCGTACCCAAAAACATTTGAAACGGTACCTCACACTGTATTTTGAAAAGGTGACCAAAAACGTGACTCCGACGCGCTTCGACTTTTTAACTGTCAAAATCGGGTTTCCCGTACCCAAAACCATTTAAAACGATACCCCACACTGTATTTTCAAAATATTGACTCCAAGAACGTGATCCCGACGCGCTACGACTTTTTAACTGTCAAAATCGGGTTTCCCGTACCCAAAAACATTTAAAACGATACCTCACACTGTATTTTCAAAATATTGACTCCAAAAACGTGACTCCAACGCGCGACGATTTTTTAACTGTCATAATCGGGTTTCCCGTACCCCAAAACATTTAAAACGTTACCCCAAACTGTATTTTCAAAAGTTTGTACTAATAAAATTACGAAGATTTTTTTACAACGTTTGTGAGTGCATAATTATATCGTGTTAATAGACAGACACACAAAAATTAATACAAGATTTCAATACTTCGGCATTTTAATGCGAGCCGAAGTAATAAAGAAAATGTGATGATGTTTTGTGGTAGATATAAACAACAAAACAAACGGTGAAGTAAGATGAAAGTGAAAGATAGCTTGCACTGCGCAATTTAGTCAACCTTATACTATGCCTGCTCCTCTACCCATATAGTTCTTGATTGGAAAACTGTATTTACACTACAAATAACAAGTGTATAAAACATAAAATTTTAATGTTTAGGATACACAACAACATTTCTTGTAGTCTGTTCTTTCAGAATTGATACCCAGAGTAGGAATTCTAGGACCTCAACTCACCCTCCCGACCCTCTCGCTGAGCCGGCCGGAAGCAAACAATGACTCACCTACTGGCACTGTTCCGCAGTACTGCAACTTTTTTTATTTCAAGTTTAAACTTAAAATTTTCAAGTTTTTTGAACTCTACATAAAATTCTACAGAAGATGAGCCAAAACACGATTAAAATGCTTCCTAAACTAGGATTAACAGACATATTTTTTCAACTTAGTGAGAAACGTATGTAGCCTAATGTATATTTGTAACTTTGTCATTAGAACCATACATTTATATACTGAAGACGTAGGACCTAGCCTATTCTACAGGCTGCCAACTACAAATCTAATAAGATGCCCAAATATAGACTACAATATTAGTCTTGCAAATTCTATGAATTACCAGTGTTGAAACGTTGTTTAAAATACTTGGAGGAATGTCCGCATACGAAATGGTTGCTCAAATACAATTAAGCTAGTCCAATTTAATAAAAACAGTGTTCAAATATTATTTAAAATACATGACCCATGGATGAAATTAACGCCCGATCACAATTAGCACTAATTTTATCAAATATCGGTGAAATTGAATTTATAACACAGTGAATTTTTATGAAAGATAACGAAGCCTGAATACAATTAGGCAAAATGTATGAAATACCAGTTATAAAATATAATTTAATTACCACAGTGAATGTCCGCAAAAGAAATCGGCGCTCGAATTCAATGTGTGTAAATTTTATAAACTACCAATGTTAAAATATTATTTAAAATACAATTTATTTGAGCTAATTTTATGAAACGCAGGCATTAAAACGCAATTTAATATACAACAGGGTATGTCCGCGAAAACCCCTACTCCCGAGCGTTTTTATATACCATACCGGCGATAAAAATGAATTTTTAATAAACAACGGATAAGGTGCACGAAAATATAATTTAGACGACAGTTGGTAAATTCATA
>JAGFPH010003252.1:7332-17562 GCA_018207615.1 Philaenus spumarius | reverse complement strand
TAGGAGTTAAAATATATATTTTAAACATTTATGCTGAGTCTCAGCTTGTTATCTTGAAAATTACCCGATCTAGGAGTCGATTTCGATTATCGATTTTAGGAGTACCGGACCCACGAACTAATTTCAATCTATTCCAGTTTCGTCAATTTTTGGAATATCAACACCAAATTTGTTTTACAAGTTGAGTACACCAGTATAAATATTCTTAGTAAGTATGAACGATTTTTTTCTTGTTATTTTTAAAAACGAGGCGCTTGAAAATAGTCTTCTGTTTTACCTATCTCGTTTTAACTATAACACTTTTGGATTCAACGACTCCATTTTCGACATTTTTAAACATATCGATTTAAAAATTGGTACAGAAGTTACAAATACAATTGTTTTTTGCTATACTTATTTTAAAAACTATATTTTCAAAAATGACTAATCTGCAGCTGATCAACTCAAGCGTTTTGATGAAAAATCTAAAAAGGTCTAAAATACTTTTTTAATTTACATGTGCTTTTAAAAGTAAATAACGAAAAAGGTTTATACTCCTTGAACTTGTTTGAATATATATATTTAACTTATAAAAAAACTTTCAGGTTGATATTTTGAAAATTTTCTAAACTGGAGCTGTTTAAAATAAATTGGTGGGTACGGTACTCCTAAAATCGAGAAACCCATTAATAATTCAAGTGGCTCTAGATCGGGTAATTTTCAAGATAACAAGCTGAGACTCAGCATAAATGTTTAAAATATATATTTTAACTCCTATGTCAAGTTTCAATTCGATATATTAAAATTTGGCCAATTTAGAATGAGCCAACGCTTCATATATGAATAAGATGTCCCCTTTTAGTGATTTCCCCTGCTGCAAAATACCTGCATTATCGAATTTTTTCCAGACAAACCATTGCTTGGACGAAATAAATACATATGACCTTTTTTGTTGAAAATTACCTCCCCTACACGGTGGTATTTTTTATTTTCCTCTATCTTCATCCCGGCTCGAAATATTAAGGATAATCGAAAAAAAAATGATAATCAATTTTTTTTTCGACTTTGGGAAATCGATAGACTGGTAAACTTTTTTTTATGTTAATTCACATACTTTAATGTACTTATAAAAAAAAAAATTCAGCCGTATTGCAAATTACTGGTACTTTTGGTCTAAATTGACCTTTACCGACTGGCCTACTAAGTATGATTTTTAACTCGATAAATGTGTACAATTAAAAGGAATATTCTTACAGTCTAATAGCTCTTTAGTAATTACAAAATATTAAATTTCAAAGTGTCTACTCACATTAAACAAGTGTGTAGGTATTTTCAAACTGTTATAGAACTAATGCAGACACATGGTCAGTTATGAGTTTAGAAGTTGTTGCAAATTTATATCTTTTTACAATCCTTTTTGTGTTTGTTTCGTTCATCAGAAGAAATTACTTAGGCCTACAAACAAGGCCGTAGCCAGGAAAACTTTTCGGGGGGGGGGGGGGGGGGTCAAGTCATGAACGCATGACCAGGGATTTGAATTTAAACCCTTTTAACACGTCCACTGCTATGCTAAGGAACGCACATGTGAGCGAAACGCCAACCCCCTATTAGGAGTATTTTCAATACAAAATGCAATGCGTGCTTCGCACGCCAACCGCCTATTACACAATGCATTAATGATTATTACGTAGAAAGGTTAAAAAATAAAGTAATTTCTACTCATTTAGGCTATAAATATAAAAATAAAAGGTCAACTCCTAGCATAGACAATACGAAATTTGTGTAGCAGTGTAAAGTTGTTAAAGACCAATTTCCATGCTTATTATTAAAATTTTGATATAGTTAACCTCAAAGATCTAAAATAAATTTTTGAAAAAAAAAAATTAATCGGGTCTTTTCTGTTATATCCCCGCATTTACAAACTATTTTCTATAGAATGAGGATTAATCGGGATAGAACTACAAATGTGAAATATAATATTTACTCAGCATTTAAACGTATTGCAAAAATAAGAATAAAAAAAATACCTAATCTAACCTATTTAGCACAGTATGTTTACCTGCATTCCACATTTAACAGTAAAATGTAAAACAACGTTCGTTGTCTGCAAAAATTAGGCTAGAGTCGAATAGTAAAGTTACGCGTTTTCGATAATCCTTATCTAATATCAACAAAAACTGGAAATTTCCTTCCTTATATGTTATGGAGTAGTTATAAAAAGTTATTTGGACATTCCCGATTAATTCTCATTCTATAGAAAATAGATTGAGAATAGAAAATAGTTTTATAAAATAGTTTGTAAATGCGGGGATATAACAGAAAAGGCCCAATTAATCATAGGCCTACTTAAATCAACTGTTGTAACTAGGGGTCTGCGGGTACCCGAATTTTCGGGTTTTGGGCGGGTTTTTTTCACTACCCGATGGTCGGGCGGGTCCGAAATATACGTTAAAACTCGGTCGGGTATTTTCACGTACCCGATAGATTCGGGTAGTGAGAAATTTCAGGACCGATGAACTCGGGCAGTGAGGAATTCAGTACCCGATAAATTTGGTTAGTGAGGAATTAAAATAAATAATGAAATTTCCTAATATTTAAAAACAAAAAATGTCCGATCTTCTTTATTCTTATTATAATCCCAACAACGATTTCGACTCGTCAAACGGAACAAAGATGGAATCAAATATGTCACGTTGGTTAAAACAGCTAGTCATCTGTCGCTTACTTCAAGTCCCGTAGAAAACACAATAATATTATGATAAAAAAGTCAAATTACCTAAAGAGTAAAGGCACGACTTGTGTTTTATGTGCAAACACGACTGTAATAATATCGTCTTATTCGTCTTACTAATCCGTGCATAGGCACACTCGTCCAGCCTATTATTATCTATGTAGTATAATTCGATACTTGGGAAATGACTAATCGATAATTTTTCCAGAATTTTTACGAGAGAGCCTTTTCTCCGACAAGTGACAACTAACTGCGATATGATATTAATTTGGCTTTCTAAACTAAGGTCAACATTTCGGCTTGCAAACAAGTATGTTACCAAAAATGAAATTCAAAGCCGAAATATCAACATTAATATAGACAGACGGATACCTGGTCGGCGTAAAAGTTTCCTTAGTCATAACAGTTCATTCAAGACCATCTACAATTACATGTATTTGTAGATGGTCTTGGTTCATTTTCGTTTTACAGTCTGTGTTTTGCGATTCTGTGTTCGTTGAGGTTATAATGAACTTCCACTTCGTTTCACTCACATGGTTCATATCACGGTCAACTTTTGTTGTAGAACGGTCAGCATGTTGGTATTTTTAAACCAGAAATTAAGAGAAAAGAAGTTTTTAAAGTTTAACGTTACTGTATAAGTGTTCAAAGTGAAAAATGAATTAGGCCTAGTGGTTTATTGTTGCAGTTTTTTTAGTTTTTTGGTTTCTACATTATTAAAAGGGTTTAATATGGTGTTTTGTAGTTTTATTTGTTAAGTTAATTACATTCAATTAATTACATCCATAAGTATAATTTGCTTTTATGAGTTGTATATTTTAGAATAAACATAACAATTTGTATAAATAAATACAGGTACCTTCAAATATTAAGTCAGCTCTTCTTACATTTACTCCACCTGAAATAATTATGCTGTTTATATTTATTTATTTAAAAAGTTGTGTGTACGTGACTACGTGTACAATTTAGAATTTAATTTACCAATGTTAAAATTGCTAATTGTACATAAATCAAAATAATAACGTAGGAAATAGGGGCCTTTGTAATTGTGTATTTATGATTTTAGTACCTATAGGTACATTGGTAGTATTTTTAGAAATAGAAAAAATACTTCAATTGGCCTAGGCTAATAGTTTAGGTTGATTACTTTTTATTAGTGACCTAATAACTTACTAAGTTGCGATATAATATTTCTGAACTTGGTGGCAAGTGCTAAATTCAGAGGAAAAAGATTTATTTTCTAAATAATCACTTCTTTGTGGTTTTGTTTACTACCCGACCCGAGGGAAAAATTTCTCTACCCGACCCGACCCGACACAAGGGAAAAATTTCACTACCCGACCCAAACCCGAGCTGAGTGAAAAATTTTACTACCCGACCCGACCCGACCCGAGGGAAAAATTTCACTACCCGACCCGAACCAAAAAATCACTACCCGCAGACCCCTAGTTGTAACCCATAAAATATAAGATACAATTATTTAGAAAAATTTCTGGGTACTTACGTATTATACGGAGACCACTATTTTTAGACTTTTTTATTGCATACTATTTGTAGTAGTAACCTAGCAACTAAACATACTATAGGTTAGAACTTTAGGCTATTTAAAAAAAAATTATTCTTGCATTTCTGTTGTTTACTAAAGCAATATCTAACCTAGCAACATTTAATGTTATTGTTCACTTTAAAATTCACAATAGTTTTCATCGCCAGTAGGCCTATATTTCTAGATTAACTTTAGCTTGTACTTTATGATTCTATTAAAATATTAATAATTCAGACCAATAGCCCGGACATGATAGGTCAGATGTATCAATGTACATTATTATTCTTATAGTAACAACATAAAACTTAACCTAAAATTTGTAAACATAACCTTAATGATTCACAAAGTTGCTGGCATACTACTTACAGCTGATGGACAAAATCAGTTGTTGTATGTTAACAAATAAATCAAACAATATACCGTAACCTTGCTCATGGGCCATGGGCTATTTCTTTTATTACTCGCGTACGGGCATAAGTACGAACACTCGCTTTTATAGAGTTGATTCCACCAACTGCAAGGACCACTGTGGCTATTAGATAGCCGTAAATCCGTATATGTATTTAGAGGATAACTGTAAAAATTAATTACGTATCTGCTTGTGCCAACTTCTTAGGCCTGTTATTGTTTCATGTATAATGTGATGATTCAACTGTTTCGTTCAATTATTGTGTGTTTAATAGAAATAATCACATGTTGTTTATTAAAATTAGCGGACTTACCATCAGTTGCAAGAACGCTCATTAAATCTTTTATTACAAGACATAAAAGTCTTAAATTAAAGTACAGTTTTCAGCACTGTAATAACTGTTTAATGAGAGGCAATATGTCCGATTTGTGCACAGCTCATTTCTTTTCAAGGTTGTGTGTTTGGTTTACGTTCATTTTCCGATATTTTTTTGTTATTTGAAGTTAAGCGGTTGTAAATTTTGTTTTAAACATGAATAGCAAAGCAAAACAAGTGAGATCAACCTTTGAGAATCGGATAAAATATTTGGTACTAATGTTTTTGTTCGTGCTGAAGTTTTCTTGCTATTGAAATAATTCGACCACAACAGCTAAACCGCTGACATGAGTTAGCAAATTCCCAAAATTAAGTTTATAGGCCTATGTTTTAGGGTTTCAACCAACAATTTGGGAAATAGGTCTATTCACGACGGTGCTGAATAGCTGCAAAATGGTTCGCACGCCATTCCGCATATTGGGAGTATCTTCAATACACAAAACATTGCGTGCTTCGCAAGCCAACCCCCGTATTGGGAGTAATCTCCAAATACAAAATGCATTGCGTGCTTCGCACGCCAACCCTCGTATTGAGAGTATTTTCAATGCACATTGCGTGCTTCGCACGCCAACTCCCATATTCTGAGTATTTTCAATACAAAATGAATTGCGTGCTTCGCACGCCAACCCGCATTTTGGGAGTATTTTCAATACACATTGCGTGCTTCGCACGCCAACTCCCATATTCTGAGTATTTTCAATACAAAATGCATTGCGTGCTTCGCACGCCAATCCGCATTTTGGGAGTATTTTCAATACACAGTGCATTGCAGCCAATTTTCAGCTTATGTGCTATGGACGCACCGCTTTAAAATAAATACTAGTGATTAGTTCGTAGAAAGGTTAAAAAATTAAGTTATTTCTACTCATTTAGACTATAAATATAAAAAAAAGGTCAGCTCCTAGCATAGGAAGTACGAAATTCGCTTAGCAGTGTAACAAAAAACATTTAAAACATGACAAGGTAAATCCACATCTCTAGCATTATTTCTTTTAAACCTTCTATTCTTATTAAAATGATTTCAGTTTAATGTAAACAAATGACTAATGTGAACATTATATTACAGATGAGCCCAGGTGTGCATCGAGCTCATGGGACGAGAGTTCACGCGACCAATCACAGCGAAGCTCGGGCTCGGAGCCTGATCTATCCTCTGGGGACGAAAGCAATAAGTAAGTAAACATAATTTTATATTGGTACTAGCTGACCCGTACGGCGTTGCCCGTGGTGGTTGGTATTTTCAGTCTTTTTAACGTAATTGTATTCTTTTTAAGTGTTCAGTCAGTGAGTGGTATTTGGCTTTTATATATATAGATCTTAAATAATAAAAGCACTTACTATTGTCATAATAATAAAAGATCTGAAATTATGATTTTAGTAACTTTGATCCCCCCAAACCCCTCTTAAAATTTCGAATTTTTTCAAACCCTTTCTTAGTGAGCACCTACGGCCCTAGAGGAAGCTACATACCAAATTTCATTCCAATCCGTTCGGTAGTTTTGAAGAAGTCATTTTTTAATAACTTTGATCCCCCCCAAACCCCCCTAAAATTTCGAATTTTTTCAAACCCTTTCTTAGTGAGCACCTATGGCCCTAGAGGAAGCTACATACCAAATTTAATTTAAATCCGTTCGGTAGTTTTTGAGAAATCGTGATGAGTGAGTCAGTCGGTTTTGGCTTTTATATATATAGATGAAATTACCAAGTTAAATAATCTGGATAAAATGTGTTTAGGTTTAGATTAGTGGCTTTATAGTTGTGATTGGTGCGCTATCCCAACGCTATACTATACTTTAACCGAGAGTGTATTAACGCGTAATGAAGTGTCTTCATCAAGTTACTATCACAAATATTTTTAAGAAAAGAAAATTTCCTGATATTTCTTCTTAGTTCATTTTTAATATTCCCTATGTATGATTTCCATGTTAATTTGTTGTCTAGAGTGATACCTAAATATAAAATTTTATCTGATTTAATGACTGTAACTCCAAAACAACAAATGAGGGTGCTAACTAAATCTTTCTTGATATTTATGTCCTTGATACCCAAAGTTAACAACTTTGGTCTTCACCGCATTCACAACCTCCATTTGAAACGCACCTCGGATTCAGCAATCTTAAATCTAAATTAATATGTTCCTGGATCGTTTCCCAAGTAGTTGCCGAATGCAACCGTGATGTATTAGCACTATTGCGTAATCGATTCATACCATTGTGTTAATGGGTACAGTAGCACGTGTTTGTTTCATGGTTAGTATTTAAATGTTACACTTTGTAATCACATGAGCAAGGTTTCTGTACTCTTTAGTGTGTCTTTACGTGTTGTACAGTGTAGTTGGGTGTGGGAATGTTGGATAGCCATTTTCTGATGAGAAGAGGGTAAGAGCTAGGGTATTATTTTTTATTTTCAGTCTTGAAACCTAATGAACTACGGAAATATCATACTCTGATGATGTTACATTATGTTCTACAAACTGGAGTGCCGACTTACCTGGCAGAAAAGTTTGTCTGTATCTCTAACATAAGTGCAAAGAGCACTAGAAGAGGTGGCACTACTCTTGCCATACCTTTGCACCGGACAATGAAGTGTAATAAATCATTTACTGTGTCTGCTTGCCGACTGTGGGATTCGCTACCGGATGCAATTAAGCCTGCTGTCGGCCGTGTCCAGTTTTCAAGCTGTTGATGTCATATTTAATGTACAAAATTGACTGACGATGCTTCCCAATTTTGAGGCATATATTAGTAGTGTTTATTGTTCAGTTGTATGAATGTTTAATTATGATTGTAATAAGTATGTAACCTGTAAGTATCAATTACTGTTAATATTTTTATAAATTGTATAATACATTTATTTTTATTTTTTGTCTGTTAAAGAACTATTTATTTTTAAGAATGTTGTTTTGTGGGGTTTAGGTGGAAGAGAGGACTAAATAGGCCTAACCTCGCCCCCAAAAAATTAAGTCAATATCAATCGATCAATTATATTTGTGATTAAAAAAAACTCCATTTTCTGGCCATACCGCCCAGATCCCCTTGTAACTAGTTCTTTCAGATCACTTTGTCAGTTTCCACTTATGTTTTAAAACTTTTGAATTTTTCAACCATAAGCTTTATTCAAATTGCAGGAAATTATACATACTTGGCCCAGCAGTAGTTAAAAAAACAAATTATTTCAAAAGAAAACCTTTATTTGGGTTAGGTTGTCATTCTTCCGGATTTCCCGGTACATCAGGATTGTATATAAGGAAATGCTATCGTTTACTTTCTCACTATACTATAGTATAGAGAAAGTATAGTGATCGCAAAAAAAATCGATATTGAGATTTTTGTGGAAATATCCGTTTTGGGACCCCTGAGTTGAAAAAAGTGGTTTTTACAAAATGTCTGTCTGTCTGTATGTAGCCTATACAAAGCTAGAGCGAAAACTATTCGATCGATTTCAAACAAATTTGCACCAGACATGTCAAATAGGCCTGAATAGATGCTCGAAAAACGGTTTTGAAATTTTTTGAAAAACAACCCCCTTTTTGGCAAAAAAACACCACAAAAAATCAGTTATTATGAAGTCACAGTGAATTATGAATAATACATATCGTCAACGGATAAAATTTGAAAATTATATAAAATAAACTAATCAATAAATTAGCAATAAGATTTACATAAGAATATATACGTAGTACAATAGAAACAATAAAATATAAAATACTACGGCTGATTAATGGCAAGGTTTTTACCTAGGTTTCATCAAAGAAAACAAACTTGGTATTAAATGTAAATGCTTTCAATAGACTTGTTTTTTTATCTAAATCAGCTGTTTTATTTGTAATATGTAACAACATATGTTTAAATTATAATGAAGGAAGCATTTTTCGTTGATTTTTGTTTGTGTTTGCTTTTATTTTGTTAACACAACTTAAAAGAGTTGTTGTTTCTGAAGAAAAATTAACTGATTATAAATTTGTTAAGTTGGTTGCTATGGTAATGAATGTAAATGCATGCAACAAACATGTGTTGCTAATCAGCTGTTTTATCTATTGTATTGCTGAGAGTGAACCCACAAATTTACAATGTAAAATTTTGCAAAGTTCTGTCTTTGTGCGCGTTTATGATTCCATAAGAATATACCTTTAAATTTGTGTAATTTTATCTTAAGGGTCTGCTCCAGTAAACGAGAAAGCAACCGGAAACCCAAGCGCTTCTCACTTTATCCCTATCTAAACAGTGCAATTTCTTGCATCTGAACGCTTTGACATTGCCTCAGGCCTCACTTCAAACCATTTTACAAGTCTATCTTTTGTAATTGAGTGTTGAAAAAAAAAATGAATATTCTTTATAAAATTTTGGATCTGGCTTGCAAATTATTTTTCATTATTGTTTAATTTGTTAGGAAAAAAATTCAAACTTTGTACTTACAAAATGTCAATTGCATAACAAATCAAAAGCATTAAAAAAAAATGTAAATTGCAAAACGGATGCGTGTTGTGACTGTGCTTAAAATGAGACCTTGCAAACAATTTTATGATAAAATATAAACGAAATAAATGGTTTGAAATTTAACATTGCTCTTATGGGATAAAAATCCAAGATGGCCGCCACTACAGCAGACCCTTAAGTAGTTTTGGCTTTAAGTTGATTCTATGTCAGTCATTCAGACAAACCAGTCACTCATATTGATTCCTGTTAAATATTTAATGTCTTGTTTAGTTTAAAAAAAAAAGTTTATTCAAACTAATGCTGTTTGGAATGTTTGCAGAAGTACAGACAACAGAGGCGTGAGTAAAGGGAGGTCTTTGTGGAGGAGAAACTCTCCCTCCCCCGACCCTCCAGGCAGACTGTCAAGATGGTTCAGTATAAGACGAGGCTCGCAGTATGATCTAGACGCAAAGGAGAGGGGCAAAATGCCTCTGTTACCCGAAGTAAGTCTGTAATCGATTCGACAAAATATTCCATAACAAGATCCTTAAACATGTATTTAAACGAATCCTTTTGAAATGACCGACCTTCGCTGCTATGGGTGACCAAAATGAGGTAGTCGAACAAAAAATGTATTTCTGTTTTAGTAGTCGCATTATGAAGCCAGTTTAAAATTGTTGTAAATCTTCTAAATGTTATTTTGCCTGCAACTTTTAAGCGCTAGGAGTTACAGATGTGCGGGAACAGTTAACTCTAAGGAACTGTTCTGCTCTTC
>JAGFPH010003251.1:103709-115059 GCA_018207615.1 Philaenus spumarius | reverse complement strand
CAGACAAAATTTTCTAGATTCTAGAATGTTTTAAAATGTTTTTAAATGTTACAGGATCTTCCAGAACAGTTTTGAACGTTCCAGACGGTTCTGGAACATCGAAGAGATTTCCCGTTCCGAAACGTTCAAGAACTTTCCACCTAAAACTTTGCACATATTACTCGTAAGTTATATATTGGAGAAAAAATCATTTTCATTTCGATTATTTGCGTCTAAGTTTTAAAATATTGTTCGTACAAAATATTTTAGGTAAACATTAATGTACTCATAGATGTGAAATATATCTCAAAGGCGTTTACTGGCACATAGCTTACCGTGTCTGTAAGGCTAAATAGGAAACATAGATCGATTTGGACGAAACTCACTAGTTTTTGGGCCAGTAGGCTCACAATATTTATTCATATCTGCGAGCGAAGCCGCGGGCACAACGGCCAGTTATTAAATATATTATTTGAAATAGAAAGCAAATACATTTGTGTCAGCTCCACAGCCAGTCATAGGCGATTTGATCGCTTCAGGCTTTACGAATTGGTATTTACAAAAGTTATTGCACGGTTTATTCTAAAAGTTTTCCCGTTCCGCTCGCCCTGTGTGGAACACTTTTTTAAAGTAAAACTTTTAATTGGAAGTCTCGGCCTGGCTTTGTCTTCTGTACGTGTGGCGTTCATTGAAAAAACCCGTTGAAATTATTGCGATAATAAAAACAGGTTCAACGAAGTAATCAAATATTCATTATGATTTAGACAACAACTAAAACAATCAAATAGAACTACACAATGTGTTAAACTTTACATTACAGCTGTTTCGTTTCAAATAGCTGTAAATTAAAAAGTTAATTGTAGTCAATCGATAATATAAAACTTGAACACATAATCTCACAACTAATACGTTTGTTAAATCAAACGCGTTTCAACTGTTTGAAGTCGCCATTTTCAGTGATGCACGAGATACAATAGTCAAACTATAACCAAACTAAGTCTAGCTCAGTATTTACTTATACACGCACGTAATTAATCGGTAAAACCGTACTACATATATAAATTATTTACTAAAAAAATGGCGGATAGATGTTAAAGAAGCGTTACCGGCGTATGTTTATAGGAAGTTTTTTCTTTATTTCGACCCATATGACCACAATGATCTCCGCGCATTATACAATCGCCCTGTATACACAGGGTGTCCCACGAGAAAAGGTAAAGATTTTAGGATATTATGATTTCTACAACTACAAATAAGAAAAAAGTCTAAACATAGGTCTAAAAACCTCCCCTTTAACAAAAATCAAAACAAAACTCTTCTATGCACAGGTTCATTTCAAGGTTGAACACAGATATCACAATCAAACATAACCTACAATCATGTGACAGTTAACAATATTGTGTAAAGGCAAAAATGGGACATTAATCAGCTGACAATGTCATTCTTTTAACTACCTTTATAAATAAACTAGGGGCTCTGCCCCTGGACGCTTCGCTCGCAGTTGGAAAATTCGCTAAAGAATCTCGTTAATCTTTGGCTCGTTTGTACATAGGTGACCGAGCATAAATCAGCTGTTTTATTTTGCAGCTGACTCAAGCTCATTAAACATTATCTCCATTAGATTAACATGGGAAATTTGAAGGATTGTGTGCCGGAGCTCCTTCTCGGGTGAATAGCGGCTGAACGGATGATTGGATCTTATATTTGATGGAAAATCGTTAGTTTGAAATTAAATTTTCTTCAACTTTTGTATTTAACATTTTTTTATATCTCTTACCGTTTTCTTGCTAAATGCGCTCAAAGTGGAAAAATGATGAAATTCAAAAATTCAAAAAAATCTTTCCCGCCCAAAAATTGCTTCCAAAATAAAAAAAAAAATGTTAAATTCTGGTAATTTTACCAAAAGTTTCTCGTCGAGAGCTTTAATTCAAGTATGAGGTCGAGGGGGGTACGATTACGGAAAGTGCCTAATAATTAATGCCAGTAAATCAGTGAAATCGTCTAGCTTTAAGGACTTTGGGCGAAGCATCCCTTCGCGGATGAATAGTGGCTAAATGGATGATTGGATCTTAAATCTGATGAAAAATCGCTAGCCTGAAATTAAATTTTCTACAACTTTTGTATTTAACATTTTTTGCTATCACTTACCGTTTTCTTTCAAAACGCGCTCAAAGTGAAAAAATTTTTTAAAAAATGTAAAAAATCTTTCCCACCCAAAAGGTGCTTCCAAAATTAAAAAATGTTAACTTCTGCCAATTTTCCCAAAAGTTTCTCGTCGAGAGCTTTAATTCAAGTATAAGGTTGAGGGGGGTCCGATTACGGGAAGTGCCTAATAATTAATGTCAATGAATCAGTGTTACCGTCTAGCTTTATACAGGATGTTTCAAAAAGGACTTTACAACTTTGAAAATTCATATAAATTTTATTAAACAAGGTACAGAGCTGGTTTTGGTGTTATATTAAAGGAAAAAACTTCAAGTTTTTTACCTTAAACTAAAGATGTTCTATGTGGCTTCCGTTGGTTATTCTGCAGACACCCCATCGGTAGTCGATTTCTTCCCAGACTCGCACTAGCATTTCAGGTGTAACTTGCTCAGCAGCAGCGTAAATTCTTGCTCTAAGTAAAGTTCAGGTAGAGTGGCCGGCAAAGGAGGTACGTACACCATATCTTTTATGAAACCCCACAAAAAAAATCTAGCGTTGTCAGGTCTGGGGAACGGGGGAGCCATGCAATTGGCACATCACGGCCAATCCATTGACCTGGGAAGCGGTCATTTAGAAAATCCCGGACGTCAGTCAGATATTGTGGTGGTGCGCCATCTTGCATAAAGAAAACATTTCATTCTCGGTCATCCTCATCGATCTGTGGTATTAAAAATTGTTGCAACATATCAAGGTACACTATCCCATTGATGGTTCTCTCTTGGAAAAAAAAAGGGCCGTACACTTTCCTCTTGCTCAACGCACAAAAAACGTTCACTTTAGGGCTATCACGAACATGTTGTAATGTTTCATGTGGATTTTCACTGCCCCAAATCCTACAGTTATGTGTGTTTACCTTGCCACTTAAGTGAAAAGTGGACTCGTCAGAAAAGATTATGTTGTCCAAGAAATGTTCATCATCATCCACTCGATTTAACATATCCACACAGAAGTTCCTACGGGCAATCTTATCAGTGTCTTTAATTGCTTGTAAAAACGAATATCGGTATGGTTTCAAGTACAAACGTTTTCTTAACACACACCAAACCGTCGTATGTGGTACTTGTAGCTCACGAGATGCACGCCGGGTCGATTTCGTAGGGCTATTTACAAAACTTTGTCTCACTTGCTCAACGACTTCGTCAGATGTGCTTGGACGACCTGAGGATTTTTTATGTTTCACTGAGCACCCTGTTTCTACAAAACACCTATGCCGATCATAAATTGTAGGCCTACTAGGAGGATCGTTAGCTTACTTGGTACGAAAATTACGCTGAACTGTTGTCGCAGACTTTGATTCTTCAAACCAAAACACACAACTAGCACGCTCCGGTCCAGTGAAGGCAGCCTTCTTTAACGTATCTGTCACTAGCGCTTGTGCGGCACGATTAGGCACTAGCGGACTACGCAAGTCAAAACTTGAACTGTTTTCCTTTAAAACAACACCAAAACCAGCTCTGTACCTTGTTTAATAAAATTTATATAAATTTTCAAAGTTGTAAAGTCCTTTTTGAAACACCCTGTATAAGTAGATGGTTATAAATATCTGATATGTCTCAATAATCATTGTTAGCGAATTTTCATAGGAAAAATGAGCTAATGCAGTGACCCTATGGTGAGTTCTAAGGTCGGGAGTAGCAAATGAGCACCTATCATGGTCCCCAGAACACGTTTTGGGGTGTCAATCAAAATTGTAGTATATATATACTGTATGTGTTTAAACTCTAAAGAGTCCAATTTGATCCAAATTCGGTACACAAGTTGGTTGTCTAAGTCGCTCGGACGAGTCCGTTAGCCGAAAAAAACCAACAACCAGAGACAAGTTTTTTTGACCATAAGTACATGTTTTTAGATTTTTCGTTCTAGAATGAAACTTTTTAGGGTTTCGTCTAAAAAAAAATATAAATTTAGGATATTATAATGCACATTTTTTTTATGACTTTATAGCTCCCTTGTTTCTCCAAAAACGAAAATACCATTAAAGTGGGGGACTTTAAGTGGGGGCCGAGTTCGTACGCTGCGAACGAAGCGAAGCAGTCCATAAACAGAGGCCGCAAGGTCGAGGTGCCCACTGGAGTCTAAGCGAGGGGAACAAAGCTGCGCGTGAGGCAAACAAATTCTACTAATATATTTCCTACACGTGGGCAGCTATTCAGCGCCTTCGTGAATAGATTAATTTCCCTAACAGTCGGTTGAAACCCTAAAACGTAACAATTTAATTTTGGAAATTCGCTAAACTTCCGTCAGCGGTTCTGCTGCGTGGTCCAATTACTAAACTTTACCCTTATTTTTAGTACCTCCTAAAATACCTCACTTCGTGGGACATCCTGTATAAATTGGTAATATTTTTGCTACCTAAAATTTCCTTAAAATATGCTTTAAATTTTAGTATTTTTCCCTCGAAATTGGAGCCACACGCTTTTGACTGATTTAGCATATACAGCGTAGATGAGAGGGTAGGAGTAAGTTTGATTTAATAGTTATTGATTTTAGGAATGGGTATTTTACTTTCTCACTATAGTATAGTATAGAGAAAGTATAGTGATCGCAAAAAAAACGATGTTGAAATTTGTGTGGAAATATCCATTTTGGGACCCCCTGGGTCCAAAAAAACGTGGTTTTTACAAAAGTTCTGTCTGTATGTCTAGAGACAAAATTCGATCGATTTCGAACAAATTTGCACCAAACATGTCAATAAGCCTGTATAGATGCACTAAAAAAGGGTTTGAAAAACAACCCCCTTTTTGGCCAAAAACATCCCAAAAACTCAGTTATTATTTTGTTATAAAAATCCATTTTAACTATTTTGATAAAATTTGGATTATTTGTAGCCCTTAATGTACCCTACTATATGCAAAAACCGTATCTTTCTAAAAATTCTCGTTTAGCAAATAATAATAATATTTTTATTAGTTAGGCTACTCTCCTACTTTTTAATGTATACCGGTCATACTATACAATTATGAAGTCACAGTAAATCAGTTTAACACGTTCACTGCTAAGCAAATTTCGTATTTCCTATGCTAGGAGCTGACTTTTATTTATTATATTTATAGCCTAACTGAGTATAAATTACTTTATTATTTACTTTTGAACCTTTCTACGTAATAATCACTAATATTTTAAATGTCCGTAGCACATAGGCTTAAAAATGCGAAGCACGCAATGCACTGTGTATTGAAAATACTCACATGTGCGTCCTTAGCAGTGAACGTGATAATAATTTAAATATGTTTGTGAGAAAGTATGTGCCAGTTTCTGGTACCGTTTATTTCTTTACAATTGTTTATCTATTGTATTTAAAGCAGCTCTGTCTGTGGAAATATTTGAGCCCTTGGAGTGTTTTCAATGTTTGACGCACATAAAGCTAATTAGAGAACAGGGAACTACCAAACTGCTCGGATGACAGAGGAGGTTGCTCTACGTCACTGAGGAATTATTCACGTGCATACTGCTCTTTGTCGGGTTCGGATTTAGGGCCTGGTTTCCCTCTACCCCGACACACGACCACAATAATAGAGGGTTCGATAAATTTAAAGCCAGCAATGCGGCGGTGCGCTGGAATGTCCGACAGTAGGCTGGATCAATTGGTGTGCCGGAAAACTATTCAGGTCAATTATTTTATTGGAGGACCCTTTAACAGATACATAATAAACGGTACCAGGTACTGGCACATACTTTCTCACAAAAATATTTAAATTATTAAACAGATTCACTGTGACTTCGTAACTGTAGGAGGGGTAGGAGAGGTGATATTAAAGTAGGAGATTAACTAATAAATATTATTATTATTAGTTAGAGAGAAAACTATTCGATCGATTTCGAACAAATTTGCACAAAACATGTCAATTAGGCCTATATTGATGCACGAAAAAAGATTTTGAAAATCAACCCCCTTTTTGGCCAAAAAAACCCAAAAAATCAGTTATTATTATTATTATTAGCTGAACAAGAACTTTTAGAAAAATGCTGTTTTCTGCGTATGGTAGGGTACATTAAGGGCTACAAATAAGCCAAATTTGATCAAAATTTTTTTGAGGCTTTTGGGCAAAAAAGGGGGTTGTTTTTCAACATTTTTCAAAACCCTTTTTCGTGCATCTATACAGGCCTAATTGACATGTTTGGTGCAAATTTGTTCGAAATCGATCGGATAGTTTTCTCTCTAGCTTTGTATACATACGGACAGACATTTTTTTAAAACCACTTTTTTGTACTCGGGGTTCCCAAAACGGATATGTCCACAAAAATCTCTACATCGATTTTTTTGCGATCACTATACTTTCACTATGCTATAGTAGGCCTATAGTGAGAAAGTAAAAACGATACCAGGAACTGGCACATACTTTCTCACAAACATATTTAAATTATTAAACAGATTCACTGTGACTTCATAATTTTGTAGGTGGGGTAAGAGAGGTGATTTTTAAAGTAGGAGATTAACTAATACATATTATTATTATTATTAACTAGAGTGAAAACTATTCGATAATTTCGAACAAATTTGCACCAAACACTTCAATTAGGCCTGATGCACGAAAAAATGTTTTGAAATTTTGTGAAAACGACCCCCTTTATGGCCAAAAAACCACCAAAAATCAGTTATTATTATTATTAGCTAAACGAGAATTTTTAGAAAGATGCGGTTTTCTGCATATGGTAGGGTACATTAAAGGCTACAAATAAGCCAAATTTTATAAAAATCGTTAGAGCCGTTTTTTTATAAAAAATAATAACTGATTTTTGGGGTTTTTTTTGCCAAAAAAGGGGTTGTTTTTCAAAACTTTTCAAACCCTTTTTTCTTGCATCTATATAGGCCTTATTGACATGTTTGGTGCAAATTTGTTCGAAATCGATCGGATAGTTTTCTCTCTAGCTTTGTGTATATACAGACAGAAATTGTTTTTAAACCACTTGGGGTTCCCAAAACGGATATGTCCACAAAAATCTCTACATCGATTTTTTTTTGCGATCACTATAATTTCCCTACGCTTCAGTATGGTGAGAAAGTAAAAAGAGGTGGAAGAGCGTGACTAAATGTAGGTAAACATTTTTCATATTCTGAAAATAGATAGTTCATTGAGTACAAAAGAAAATTGGGTTTAATTAAAGACCACACGTTGGGAATGATAACTTCTATGGCCTATTTGTATTTTTATCAGTATTAATATTAGAGGAGAATGAGGGTCAACAAATTATACAAGTCAATATATTGTCGAAAGATACTATGTCATATTTTGAAATTTCATAATTAATTATTCAAATAACAAATTATTTTTAACTCCTGAAAATTGTAATTAATTTAAGAATATTTTCAGTTGTCAGTAAATCTGCAGAACATTACATTTAATATTTCGTGACGCGAGATTTTCGAAACATAGTCAAGCGAAAGTGCCCAACGGGCCAATCAAAAACATCAAATAGTGCGGAAACAAAAAATATAGAAATTACGAAAGAAAACACGAAAAACGTTGTTTGCACTAAACTCAAGCATCTAGACACTCCACTCCAAGGATAAACCTAGGATTTGTCAAAGGTGGGGGGCTAAAGTATACAATATTAATATTATAGATTTAATATTATTTACCATCTTAGTTTTCAGGTTATTACGACTCCAATTTGACACCTCTTCATTATTGCATAAAGGAAAGATTAATGAACGCTAAAGAAGAATTCGAAATTTACACAGAATTCATACACAACCCCAATAATATACAGGGCGCTTCAGCGAGAAACTTTCTGAACTCGCCTTTTCTTGTTCTGTTACTAACTTGATAAACATTGAATGCATTAAATATCCAAAGATATGTACAAAGGACTAGGACATTATTCACGGTTCAACTATGCTTTAGTGTTAAAGCGTCCTCTGATGTCAAAGTGGCACGCCATTCCTTCCCTATAATCAACTTGCAGTGTCGGACACAAAAATGCCTCTGTTCTGCCCCTTCATACAAGTCTTTTCTTTACTAAACGCATACAGCGTAAAGAATGGACGAAGACAATAAAGCTGTCGAACATATCTTCTACACACTTTGGTGTTTCAGTTCATAAAATTCCTTTTCAAATAAACCCTTAAATGAATGAGCAAAGCCAATATTTTTAATTTTAAAATGTTTTAAACTTTCTGTTACTACGCATAGTACCACGACCATTCCTCTCCAGCAATCAACTTAATAGCAATGTATGCAAATAATTCGACCACGCAGCTGAACCGCTGACGTGAGTTGAGCAAATTTCCAAAATTAAGTTTATAGGCCTATGTTTTAGGGTTTCAACCAACAATTTGAGAAATAGGTCTATTCACGACGGTGCTGAATAGCTGCAAAATGGTTCGCACGCCATTCCGCATATTGGGAGTATCTTCAATACACAATGCATTGCGTGCTTCGCACTCCCATTCCCCACATTGGGAGTATCTTCTATGCACAATGCATTGCGTGCTTCGCACGCCAACCCCCGTATTGGGAGTATCTTTAATACAGAAAGCATTGCGTGCGTCGCACGCCAACCCCCGTATTGGGGGTATCTTCAATACAAAATGCATTGCGTGCTTCGCACGCCAACCCGACGGTAGAATCCCCCACATGGCTTTGAACCGGGTAGGCTACTTCTATAGTATTTTACGTTTTGATCGATTTTGAGGGAACCAAGCTATAAGGTCGCGTAAAAAAACAAAATGTGCAGAACAACATCCTACATTTATATTTGCAGAAAAAAACTCAAAAACAAATTCATCCTCAAAAAAAATCTCAAAAAATAGTTACTTCCGGTCAAAAAACTTACTCCCGATTGTTGGATTTTTTGGCTAAAGAACTCGTCCGAGCGACCTAGACAACGAACGTGTGTACCAAATTTGAACCAAATCGGACTTAAAATGCGGCAGCTAGAGTTCGAACACCTATATATATAATTTTTAATGGCACCCCAAAACGTGTTCTGGGGACCATGATCGGTGCTCATTTACTACTCCCGACCTTGGGTCTTAACATAAGGGCCACTGCAATAGCTCATTTTTCCTATGGAAATTCGCTAATAATTACCTTTTACAGTAGTCAAAGCAATTCCTTTAATTTTTAGATACAATACAGCGCTGTTTCGCCGTTCACAGCCGGCTTCATCAGGTGTAGGAACTCAACACTTAAATTAAAAAACATAACAACACTGAACACACAGGATAACACGGCAAAAAAAACATAATACAATTTATCGGAGGCTAGCTCTTCGTCAAATGTCATATAGATTTTGCACTGGCGTAGATGGCCAAGGCATAGTTTATGTGCTTTCCGAACGAGGACTCTACGAAGCCGGCTGTGAAATAGCGATGTAGTGGATCTACAAATTAAAGAAACTGCTTTGACTACTATGAAAGGTAATTACAGTATCTCCTGTGTGTATCAGCAATTCGGAAAGCGAATAGACTTTATAAAACCTACGTGGTCTTATAAAGAATACTAGGGGAGACCCCTGCGTGCTCCGCACGCCAACCCCCAATGGAACCTTCCAAAAACATATGTTATGTTTTATTTATAATAAAGGTGTAGGATTAATAATAACCTCAAAACTAAGATGGTAAATAATGTTAAATGTTCAAATTAAATTATTTCTTATCCTTATATATAATTCTGTAAGCGAAATTTTAGATTCAAAATTGTGGGAATTTGGAAAATCTGAGGATTATGGGAGGGGTATCAAATTAAAGGTATTGATTCAAGGAACGAGGGAAAAATATAAGTTTTTTCTAAAATTAAAAACTAAGGGGTTTTTGGGGTCTCCGAAAAACGAAAAATCCCCATAAGAAATACATGATAATTTAAAAATATCTGCTTTGTTTATATTAAAACATTTGATCTATACTAATATTACAAAGAGGTAAAGTTTGTTTGTTTGTTTGTTTGTATGTAGGGGGTAATCTCTGGCACTACAGAACCGATTGAAAAAATAGTTTTACTAATAAAAAGCTACACTATCCCTGAGTAACATAGGCTATAATTAATTACGATAAGAACCTTTTTTTTATTTCAATATTAGTAAATTAGTCGGAAAAAATTCTTAGGTTAGGCCTAGAATGATAAACCAATACATGTATTTACATTTATTACCATAGCAACCAATTGAATAAAATAACAGATACCGTAATATAGCTGGTTGCTCCAATATTTCCATTAACAGCTGATTTAAAAATTTGAAGCAATTATTTTTGTATTTCTAGCTTTTAGGTAAGGGTTTTAAAGTGTAGACCTGAGCCTTGCTGGTTCTTTTAACCATTATTATAATTGATGTTATAAAATATACGAAACAATTTGATTTGAACATTTAACATTATTTACCATCTTAGTTTTGAGGTTATTATTAATCCTACACCTTTATTATAAATAAAACATAACATATGTTTTGGAAGGTTCCATTCTGGGTTGGCGTGCGGAGCACGCAGGGGTCTCCCCTAGTATTTCATAAAAGTAGTTATACTAATGGTTAAAAGAACCAGCAAGGCTCAGGTCTACACTTTAAAATCCTAACCTAAAAGAAAGAAATACAAAAATAATTGCTTCAAATTTTGAAATCAGCTGTTTAATGGCAATAAATATTTGGAGCAAACAGCTACATTATATGTTATTTTATTCAATTGGTTGCTATGGTAATAAATGTAAATACATGTGTTGGTTTATCATTCTAGGCCTAACCTGAGAATTTTTTCCGATTAAATTTACAAATATTGAAATAAAAAAGGTTTTTATCGAAATGAATTATAGCCTATGTTACTCAGGGATAGTGTAGCTTTTTATTAGTAAAACTATTTTTTCAATCGATTCAGTAGTGCCAGAGATTACCCCCTACATACAAACAAACAAACAAACAAACTTTACCTCTTTATAATATTAGTATAGATAATATAAATAATTAAAAAACGATAATTTAAGGTTAGGCCTATAATACTGAACCAACACATGTATCTTTAACGCATCTACATTCATTATAATACCAACCAAGTTAAGAAATTTTTACGTTTAAAAAAATGAGAAAGCACTATGTCCATTTTAGGGGTATCTCCAAGTCCACTAATTTAACCCAATTTACAAAATTTGCGTAGCAGTGAACGTGTTAAGGGTGAGGTAAACATCTACTAGTTCTAAGTAAATAATGAGCTGGACTTGTGAGAACAATATAGATGAAA
>JAGFPH010003251.1:55750-88335 GCA_018207615.1 Philaenus spumarius | reverse complement strand
AATCCAAATCCGTCATAAAAAGTAGGGGTTTCCATAAGAAATTTCAAAGTTGACCGCCATATTGGAAAATGGTGGCCATTTACAAATATTTTAACTACATATTTTTTAATTTCCCAAAAAACCAGGAAAGGTTCCCCATTTAAAGATTGTTGTAACTTTTATAGTTTCTGAGATGCCAATGGTGGCCAATTTAAAAAAATCACCCTTTATAGATAAAAAATTATATTAAGTACTAATTCAATACTATCACGTCATTGTAATACCATTACAACAAAATAAAGATGAGTCCAAAAGGCTGTGAACGTCTCAGGTTTTAGTCTGTATAAATTAGATGTTCGCAGTGTATTGAACTCACCACTTTTAGTCAATCTACTGAGTCTGAAACGTTACTGGGTTTGAAACACTGCGAAGATCTCTGGGGATATATATATATACATATATATATATGAATTTTAATGACACCCCAAAACGTGTTCTGGGGACCATGATCGGTGCTCATTTGCTACTCCCGACCTTGGGTCTCACCATAAGGGCCACTGCAATAGCTCATTTTTCCTATGGAAATTCGCTAATGAAAGAAATGTCGGTTAAATGTTGAGAGTTCACTGGCCTAAAAACGTATAGTGTGTCTCGTCCAAGTTAATCTATTTTATTATTTAGGTTCACATACATGATCAGCTGTGCGCCAGGAAGCGCAAACCCCACGTTTTCCGCCAGTTTGTTTGATGTGTATTTCACGTCAATTGTAGGCTTCACACTTAATATTCTTTCGCACGCGCTTGGAGTGTGAAGGATAGTGCGCGTGTAATCGTGTGGGAAGGATTTAAGTCAAAATAGTGAGAACGCGCTTTCCCAGACGAAAGCGTTCCCACTTGATGGCGCGAAGGAAAGAACCCAAGTGTAAAGAGGAATCCTGCACGCAATCCCCGGAGTGTGGAGTGGTCGTCTGACGAACAGTTTTGGTTGACGTGAGCAGTTTTGTACGGCGTTTGCATGCGGTTAGAACCAACTAGTTGTGTCTTTTGTTCGTCCATTTTTTCTTATTCATTTATGAGGAATAAATTACTAGATGGGTACATCTTACTCAGTTGTAATAAAAAATAAATCTAATTGTTTTTCCTTCATTTTTACTGTGGAACTTCAAAGAAGACGTATCGTCACACTGACAATTATCGTTGGAATAATGAAACAATAAATGGAATGACTAAAAAATAAAAATTAGGGTTTGGGTGAAAGCGTACAGACTTATGATGTTTTGATCTTTTTTTTATTTCTTTTGCAGTTGGCTTTGAATTTTTATCGCCACGAAATCAGTATTTGCTTCTGGTAATCCACGGGTTTTGCTAAAAATCAATAATAGTTTTAAACTAGCTGTCCCGAAGATTTTTGTTCTTATACTCCTCACTTTTACTCTTCCACAAAAGGTCAAAGATTTATATGAATTAATGAATTCTGTAATTAATTCTTTAGACCAGACAGAGATGAACATCCATTTTAATTGAGAGATAAACGAAACACCGAATTAGTTCCTAAAGGCGTGTGGGAATGCTTGCATCGACTTTAGACTTTTAGAAACTCTAGGGCCGGGATTACGGGCATGTTAGCGCGTATTGAATCATCCACTCCAGCCGCTACCTTTACACATAAACTCTTTCCCACGCTCTTTCCATCAGGAAAGCGCCCAAGTGTAAAGGCCGCTTATGAATACATTTTATCTAAAATATTTCCTACGAATAATATTGTACATCTTAAATGCATTAATCGAAATGCGAATGTTTTCTCTCTCTTATAGATTATAACTTACGAGTATTGTGTGCCAAGTTTGAAATCTTAGCTTGATAGTTCGTTTCCTGTTTCTACGGTGTTCTCGAACGTTCCAGAATAGGAAGTCCCTTTGGTGGTCCAGAACTGTCTGGAACATTCTCAAACCTTCTGGAACATTATGTCTGGAATATTCTAGAACATTCTGGAAGCTTCTGAAACTTTCAGGGTCATTGTGGCCAGTCTCGGCTAGTTCAGTAATCGATTCCGAGCTGCTTCACCGAAGTCCATTAGTGCGATGCTTTCTTTTGTCGCCAATATTTCCGAACCCAACCCCTGCAGTTCCAAATCGAAATGTTTTTCATGGATTGGGGATAGAGGGCTGTCATGCCATATAACCCTCATGGGGCTGCGGTGGTGGGTTGCGGAATTATAACGTCACCCACGGACAAACCACTGATTACATTATTATATACATTGATTATAAAGAGGAAAATTGTATATTTGTTTAGTACGATTTAACTACTGAATCGATCAAATTTTACTTTTGTATGAATGATGTGCAATACTCGAGTAAATGCATTGAAACCATAATTTACCTTGAGAATCTTGGCGGTCTTATTTTTAACAGTAAATCACACAAAAGACTCAAATTTACAGGGTGATTCATGAAGAAAAGGAGTAAATGTATAAGGACGTGTTCTGCTAGTGAAAAATAAATAATCAATTTTATTTAAACATCGGGTCGGAAATGCTTTGTTTTCCAGTTATCCATTTTTTTTACAAAATGCTTAATATCTTTGGATGCAGGAAATATATTTAGCGAACATTTTGGGTACATATTTGGTATGCCATCTTTTACCCATGTACAAAAAAACCAAAACGGTTTTTTCATGTATTTTAAAAATGGCGGGCGTTTAAAATTTGTATTGTAAAATATCTGAAAACCGCTAACTTTACAACAATCACATCAAGAAACAAAAATTTCCTTTTTTAATGACAAACGTAAAGGTTTTTTTTATTATTTCTGTAACTTAACTTTCTGGCGGGCGCGCCATCTGGGCGCACACCGATGGGCGCAGTCGGTATTTTGGCCGCCTTCGAATATTATCACTTTTTTAAGCCTGTAAGTGCATCTGTACACCATTTAACTAGTGTTAGGAAATTCCGGAATCAAATTCCGATTATTAAAGTACTCGGAATGTTCCGATCATTTCCGAATGTATCCGATTCCGTACGTTCGGATTCATCCTGTTATGGAAGCTTTAGTCCAAGTTCATCGAAGAAAGGACAATGAATAAAAATAAAGACTGAAATAAAATACATTAAAATACTTAAAATGTATAATTAATTTTACATTGAGGGCCAAAAATAAAAGAGAGAAAAAGAAAGTAGACTTACCTACTTAACTCTGTACCTGCATACTAAAATGAATTAGCTGCTTCTTGAAAATAATTAAGTCGACAAATACTGATATATTTGAAAATATAGGCCTAGTAAACAGCCATGCAAAACATTAAAATTGTGACGAAAATACAACGAAAAAATTTTCCATTGAGGATCAAAAAAATTGCAGACGTGGGCGGCAAGTTGGCCGTTTTTCGGATGAAACGTCGACCTCGTCAACTTTGAAACTAATTTTCGAGCGTTGTTCGCTACTCTAGCATAGTTATGTGGTGTCTTATGATGTAATTAGAGAATACCTGTGCGTCCCGTTGCGCTGCGAATTGTCTTTGCCTATGTAAGATCGTTTTTAGTGAAAAGGCGGCCAAAATGCCGCCCTAGCGCCCGCCAGAAGGTAAAAGATGACCGAGTTATTGGTTAAAAACTAAAAGTTTTGGATACTATGGACAACAACCAAGATAAAAGTTTTTTGGTTTCTTTGTTTAAAAAAATATATTTTCTTTTATTTATACTATTTCGGTTTAATGAATGGAAGGAAGAATCATTTCTAAATAAGTTCTTCAGTAACAGCATTGTATTTGGATAACCTAATAGAACTCCGATCCAATGCAATATTTGAATCCACTGGAAATTCGACGATAGTGGCGCTATCTATTGGGGAAATGACGGAAGCGGTGTGAAGCACCAATGCTACCACTGATTTCTCCCTAGCGCTACCTCGCGGCGCGATCATGCACTATTTTCCTGACAACTTTGTTTTCGGCACACAGCCCTCGTATGAATGCATAATCTATTTTATTATTCATGATCTATGGTAACAGCTAGCTGTTGGATATTAATTTCTAAGTAAACCACAACAGCTGTTAGATGTGAAATCTAAAAAGCTTTGCAGGTCGAAGTAAGTGTAACTAAAAATAAATCGATACGCAGTTGAACCGCTGACTTGATCGTATTTTCAACTTAATTTTGTAAATTTGATCAACTCGCGCCGGCGTTTTCAACTGGGTGATCGAAATATTTGTGTTTTTGTTCGTTGTTATATTCTTAGTGAACTTCCCTATTAAACAGTAAACTCACTGCCAGATTGGTCGATCGACCCTCCTGTCCCATCAGCTTTGCTGCGGAAGAGGGCTTAACTAAATGAAGCTAAACAAACTGAACTTTAAAGCTTCTTTAAGATGATAAAGTTAAATTGAAATAAGGGTAGGGGGTGGAAGTTGGAGCACATTGGATTTAATTTGTAAAACAACGATGAAATTTCAGTCGGTGACAGTCGAGGGGTAAATTGATTCTGATTGTTGTTGAACGATCAGAGTTTGTTGGAGAGAAAGTAACGATTGGATTGTTGAATGAGTTTCTGATTTCTACGTCTGCCCAGTGTGCTTTTTGACAGATTCAATATTAGATGTCACAATTGGAAATATCAATTATGTCTATTACAATTATTTATTCAAAGTACCGGATGTTTCGAAATGCATATAGAGGTTTTAAGGCTGTATTGATATTTATTATATTTAACTTACAAAGGGTGCAAAGTTGATTGTTACAGTTTATTGAGGGTGACTAAGTAAACGTAATGCACACAACGTGTTTCCTGCAGCTGCATTTTAAATTAGTGTTTTAGTTTTTAAAAAAGATTTGTTTTACTAAACAAAACGTACAGTTCGTTTACAATCTGTTTTACGTTAACAGTACAATCTAGTTCCGTATATTCAATTATTGTTGTAGTTCCCATGTGTGCCACCAAGAACAGCACAACTCTAAAGGCATTTTGAACGTCCGTAAAAGTCAGCGAGTCAGCGGATGTCCGTGGACGCCTATGGACGTGCCAGTTCACACTGTATGTGGACGGATTTGCAGTGAATGTGTCATTTCCTCCTACAACCGTCAGTCTTCGACAAAGAGATGATGTCTTCTCACGTTCCGTGGTGTTGTGATGGGTTTTGTGAAGACGTTCCGTGGCTGGATTGTGAAAGTCCCAGTAGTGATGAAGAAACAGTACTGCTGTACAGTCTTAAAAATAGGTCGAAATGGGTTCACCCAATAAACAAAAAACGAGAAACCTACCTTTTTCATGGTTTGAGGCAATTTCAATCCATGCTTTGTCTTTAAAATCTAAATTTCTGTATTCTTCACTGCCTGTAACCCAACGTTCAAGAGCCCTACGTTCATCAATTAGCTGTTCCATTTTAATCATCACAATAATTATTATCACTTCAAAAGATGTTGAACAACAGACGGTGGGTATGACACAAGTGGCCTGGAGTACTACAGCATCTCCAGCGGAAAACCACGTGTTGGCTGTGGGTCGACTGCGCATGAGCGATCATTCGGATGTTCCAAACTGATCGCTCCATGTATGCTGGATGGCTGGGTCCATGTAAACCTGTATGAATGGCCCCATTAAAATACACGTTTACCAATTCTTTTCCATTCCCATCCGTTGACGTCCATGGAAGCCGGTGTGAAATGGCCTCAAGCACAACAATCAACATTTTCAAAACATAGCTTACATCAGCTGATTTACTTATTTTTAAGTAGACCTACATATTTTTTTAAGCACGCCGTGCGAGAAAAGCAAAACGAAGAGTTAACGCTGAACACATGTTGTTTAGTTTGTGAACTGCTGTGAGTGTGGAAAAAGTGCACTTTGTTACTTATCTGTAGGAAAATGTATTTAAGAAGTATAATGTGACAATATCTTTCAGAACTCACAAAAACTTAAAGAAACTATTGCAACCAAAATCTACAAAAAGGATTGAAAATTGAAGTGGTGTTTTTAAGCTTAATTGCAGTGATCGTGATAAGTTCTATATTTTGCAAACTGGCAGAAAATTCAAGGACTGATTTAAAGAAACATACCAAAAAACGATGTTACACAGAACGAATCAAAATATGCCATACATTTAAATGACAGTAATCATAGTTACTGCAATTTGTCTGTGAATTTAATCCCTCTGCATTTGTGTAAAAAAGGTCGACTAATGAACCTTCAATGGTTTCACGGTCTGCTCAATGTGTAGGGCTGTATTTATTAAAAAAGTTTTGTAGAAAAAATTCTCGATCATGCCTTTCATGATATGATTTATTGCTGGTTACAATATCCAGATCCTGGTAATTTCTGGTTATTAAAAAATAATTACCGATGATGTTCATACGATGAAAATGACATATACGTATTTTGAATGGCGAATGAGATGAATTTTCATATTTTCTTTATAAAGAAATTTCGTTTACAGAACAATATACAATAGGCTGATTGGTGTGTGATATCTCAGAAATTATACGACCGATTTTGATGAAATGAATTTCTCCCCACCTGAAAGAAATTCAATTTTTCTGTCAGCGGATATAAAACTGTACCAGTACCTGACACGGAACGGTCCGTTGTTAACAATATTTTTGTTTATCGCGAACGCCGTTGTCACGCTGTTTTATTTTATGAAGCTCGTGAAAAATTCACAAACAAAAACAAAGAAGAATACAAAATATATCAAGCTAACACGCAACAAACTGTTTCATTCCTCAATGAACAATTATATTTCAAATCAAATAATTTGTATGATACCGTAATCTCCGACTTTAGACCGAGAAATATTATTGTTGAAGGAGATAACGGATGCACTCTTTCAGTTGAGTGCAACATGGACCAACGCCAACTACTCAAAAATTTGTTACTTGTTCTGTGTTGACGTGAACTTTTGTAAAATTATATTTTGTCTTGTGTCGTAAACTGTTTGTATGTGTATCTGCTTTATGTTTGACGTGCTCACATGTGAGTGAATTCTATTTACAAAATCTGAAGATGGGAACCTGTTTCCGAAACGCGTAAAAGTTGCATTTTGGATAACCCGATACATTTACTTCTGTACTACTATTGTTGTTTCTGTATTCTTATACGAAATACCAAGAAATCATGTTTTGAGTTTTTAGCCGAAAACGCGGTTACCTATTGAGCTACGGGGAAAATAAAAACCGTTTTGTTTATTGTTTATTGTAAAAAAATTAACTTTTTGGTTTCCTAAAATGTTTTGCAAAGTAAGCAGATTTTGAGATATTTTACATTAAACATTTTAAAAGGCCGCCATGAGTTTTTGGTTTTGTACATGGGTAAAAGATTTTATACCCAAATATGTATCTAAAATTTGCGTTTAATATATTTCCTACATCCAAAGATATAAGGTATTACGTAAACAACAAACAACATGGAGGATAACTGGAAAACGAAGCATTTATAAACCTATGTTTACATGATCTTTTTTTATAATTTCTCTAGTGAAACACGTCCTGAAAGTTTCTCCGTTTCCTCCTGGATCACCTGGATATTAAGTATTATGTAAAAAAACAAAATGGTGGATACCTGAAAAACGAAGCATTTCCGAACCTATGTTTATATGAACTTTTTTCTTTATTTTCTCTAGTAGAACGCGTCCTGAAAGTTTCTGCGTTTCTTAATGAATCATCCTGATCACTTTTTATTTCAATATTTGCAAATTTAGTCGGGAAAAATTCTTAGGTAGGACCTAGATTGATGAACCAACACATGTATTACCATAGCAACCAATTAATTGAATAAAATAACAGGTAACACAGCTGTTTGCTCTAATATTTCCATTAACAGCTGATTTCAAACTTTGAAGCAATTATTTGCATTTATAACTTTTAGGTTAGTTTTTTTATTAAAGTGTAAACATGAGCCTTGCTGGTTCTTTTAACTTTTATTATAACTGCTGTTATAAAATATACGAAATAATTTGATTGGAACATTTAACATTATTTACCATCTTATCTTTGGGGTTATATTAATCCTACACCTTTATTATAAAGAAAACATAACATGATTATTTATATAGAAGGCTCCAACTGGGTTGGCGTGCGGAGCACGCAATGTTTTCCCCCAGTTTATTATAATTCACTAGAGGGCTCCACCACTGCTTGCTTCTGACCAACTCCAGCAAATAAAATTATTCTGATATTTCACAAAACAGTTTCACCTTCATAGTTTGCCCCGCTGCAAGATACTAGTTAACTACGTTACCATGGCAACAATAATCTCGACAAGGACGACACTAAGCCATTGTTACCTTTACACTTTGCTCACGAAGGAAAGGAATTAAATCAAAACAGAAGAACGTGCTTTCATCGTTACGCCCAACGCATTTGTATTCATATTATATTGTTTATTATGACCTTTGCTGTTCTTAACACTATTTTATTTCCGGACTTTCCAATGCAATATACTTCAAATCATTCAGACTTTAATTCAGACGTGTCCATGAAAAAAACTGTTATTAATTTACTAGTTGAGACGCCAGCGTGTAAGCCACGGAAACCAGCTACTAATGGAAATATTACAGTACATGGATGATTATTTTACCAAATTGAACATCTTTCATCAACTGAGCTTTATATTTTAATATAATTTATAATTTATTTCTACATACCAACATACAGTGTGTCTTTTTAAAATGGGCCACCATTGGTATCTTGCAAACTATAAATCTGACAGTAAACTTTACATGGGGAATATTTCCTTGTTTTTTACTTTCGCCACCCTATACGTAGTATATGGAGAAAGTATTGTTTTCGTAAAAATGTTCGAATTTGAATTTTCAGTTGAATTATCTGTTTTGGTGCTCCCAGAACCCCAAAAAATTGTTTAGTGCAATTATCTGTGTTGGTGCTCCCTGAACCCAAAAATATTTTTAGTGGAATTTTTTGTTTTGGTGCTCCCTGAACCCAAAAAAGTGTTTTTAACGTGGTGTCTGTCTGTCAGTATGTATACACGACCAGAGAGGACACTATTGGTCCGATTTTCATGAAATTTGGTATGTAGGTACTAAACACTAATATCTCCAGGCGTTTTTTCATTTTTTGGAATTTTTAATTTTTAAGGGTAATTTACCCGTAAAAACCCATAAAAACCGACAAAAATGCAAATTTCTCAAA
This sequence comes from Philaenus spumarius, assembly GCA_018207615.1. Taxonomy (NCBI): domain Eukaryota; kingdom Metazoa; phylum Arthropoda; class Insecta; order Hemiptera; family Aphrophoridae; genus Philaenus; species Philaenus spumarius. Next base: position 79,221 of record JAGFPH010003251.1, on the reverse strand, counting down.
AACGGCTCTAACGATTTTGATCAAATTTTCAGTATTTATAGTGCTTAAGATGCCAAACAAAATGACACCACCCGCTTTTATCAAAACTTCGGCGTTTTATAATTACGGGGAAGTGTTAAAAAATAAACAAGTTTATGTTGTCAATCTAGCATCGCGGCGGCGGCCGCACGGGGTAGCACAATGGTAGCGAGCACGGCAAGTAATTCAAAGGTCGCGCGATCGAATCCCGCCTGGGACAATAACTTTTTTATACGATTGACGTAGGTAGAATATAATTTTTTTGTTTTGTTCTAAAAAGTAATAAATAAAATGATTAAAAACAATATTATTTTGACTACAGTAAGTTGGGAGAAAGTTTGTGTCAATTAACTGATACCGTTTATGTTTTAAGAAATTAAAAAATATGCAGTCAACAATGTTTGTACATGTCCGCCATTTTCCAATATGGTGGTCAACTTTCGAATTTCTTATGGAACACCCTATATTTGATGATGATTTTGTATTTTACAAGTTATTTTAAGACTTTTTGTTCTTTTTTTTTATACGACTAACCTCTTAAAAAGACATTTTTGTATGGAAACGTTTTGAACCAATGAATACGCTCTCAACATAATAAAGCTTTGTTTAGACGAACAAATAACTTTTTAAAATCAACAAATACGGTTTTTCTTAATTTTTTAAAACCATAACGCAGAGGAATTAAGTGACGAAACTACAGATTTGTCACACATGAAAAATGAAGTTGATAACAGATGTTCTATATCAGCTCTCCATTCTCATTGTTGCAAATTTTTGCTTATCGAAAGCCCTCCGTTTATTAGGCTGCAACTTCTCATTTTAAAGTACAGTTTTACTTTCTCACTATAATATAGTATAGAGAAAGTATAGTGATCGCAAAAAAAAAATCGATGTTGAGATTTTTGTGGAAATATCCGTTTTGGGACCCCCTGAGTCCAAAAAAGTGGTTTTTACAAAATGTCTGTCTGTATGTTTGTATGTATGTATGTACGTATGTCTGTATGTATATAAAGCTAGAGCGAAAACTATTCGATCGATTTCAAACAAATTTGCACCAGACATGTCAAGTAGGTCTGTCAGTATAGATGCACGAAAAATGATTTTGAAAAATGTTGAAAACAACCCTCTTTTTGGCAAAAAAAACCCCCAAAAAATCAGTTACTATTTTTTTAATAAAAAAACGGCTCTAACGATTTTGATAAAATTTGGCTTATTTGTAGCCTTTAATGTACCCTACTATATGCAAAAAAACCGCTTGTTTCTAAAAATTCTCGTTTAGCTAATAATAATAATAACTGATTTTTGAGGGTTTTTTGGCCATAAAGGGGGTTGTTTTTCAAAATGTTTCAAAACCTTTTTACGTGCATCTATAAAGACCTAATTGACGTGTTTGGTGCAAATTTGTTCGAAATCGATCGAATAGTTTTCTCTCTAGCTAATAATAATAATAATATTTATTAGTTAATCGCCTACTTTAATAAAAGTATACAAAGCTAGAGAGAAAACTATTGAATCGATTTCAACCAAATTTGCACAAGACATGTCCAGTAGGCCTGTATAGATGCACGAAAAAGAGTTTTGAACAATTTTGAAAAACAACCCCCTTTTTGGCCAAAACCCCCCCAAAAAATCAGTTATTATTTTTTTATTAAAAAACGGCTCTAACGATTTTGATAAAATTTGGCTTATTTGTAGCCTTTAATGTGCCCTACCATATACAGAAACCCGCATCTTTCTAAAAATTTTCGTTTAGCTAATAATAATAATAATAATAATAACTGTTTTTGGGGGTTTTTTGGCCATAAAGCGGGTTGTTTGAAAAAAATTTCAAAACCATTTTACGTGCATCTATGAAGAACTAATTGACGTGTTTGGTGCAATTTTTTTCGAAATCGATCGAATAGTTTTCTCTCTAGATAATAATAATAATAATAATATTTATTAGTTAATCTCCAACTTTAATAAAAAAACTCTCCTACCCCACCCTACAAGTCACAGTGAATCTGTTTAGTAATTTAAATGTATTTGTGAGAAAGTATGTGCCAGTTCCTGGTACCGTTTATTTATATTGGAAATTGGAGGCCAACTTTGAAATTTTTATGAAACACCCTATATTTTCTGATGATTTTGAATTTTACTAAATTTTGAATTCTGAATCAGCTGATATATGCAAGTAAAAAAAAACACAAACTCATTCAATTGAACTATACTATATCTTTGGTACTAATCATAAACGTACTCTTTGTCTCTATATTTGTACACACATCCATTGGCAGAACCAGTTTGGATGTGGTTTTCAGTGATGTATTGAGATAAGCTTGGGCTAACAATTAGTAAAAATATATATATATATACCTGTATTTCAATTTTAAAGTGCGCCTCACGCGCAAATGTTATAACTAACGGCGCTGTGTATGCAAACCCCAAACTGACAGTGTGTATCAATATTGCATAAACGCGCCTGAAAGTCATCGAGACAAAATTATAGCAGAACATCGTGGAAGATAAAATGTCCCCGTTACGGAAGAAGTTGTAGTGGTCTTAGTTGATCAGGAATCAATAGACATGACATTCTAATTGCGAACTCATGAGGACCGCCTCAACGCATTATTTAAACACACCGTGCTGATGATGCCGTGCAGCCTCCTTTAATGTATTGCCACGGTGAAGACGGGTGCAATTTTGAAAGAATGCGTAGATAATACATGTTTGTGCGTTTGTAATCGTTGGCTCAGCTAGTTTTCAATAAACAGCTTCGTTCAATTTACGCGGCACCAAAACTTGGCTAATGGCGGCGAAACTCAGTCCGCGTCCGGTCGACTCGGCAAAGCCTAAATTATTTTCCTTGCGTGGAAGATTTTTCAAATGAATCCGCACGGACACAAAATCAAAGTTGAAACCTTTTTAATTAGCCAGTTTAACCAGTTGTAAAGATTAACGAACCGAATTCCGCATCAGTGAGTACTTTTTACCTTTATGTTTGATGTACGCCGACAGATTTGCAAATCTGTGCGACACATTCCAAGACTTTCTTTGAAACCTAACCTAACTTTCCAAACAATCACGGAGTCTGCACACTTATAATTAAGGCAGAGTAGATTGTACAGTTCATTTTGCGGTAATGACAGACTCTGTGACTGTGTGGTCAAGACGGACGGGTTTCGGGTCAAGGTCACGATTCAGGTTGCGGCATAACCTCTCCACGCTAGTTACGTCCGTATGTTTGAGATGGATGTTACTTTCCCTGCATACATAGTAACACACACTAGTTTTGGAAAATGATATTGATATCATAACATCAAAGCAGGGTATTCATTTGTTGATATTAGGAATAAGTAGGTTGTATGTTATTTTCCAGAACTTAGATTGTCCATTACTTTGAAACGAAATAAGATATTAAGCTCTAGTTTGCGTCATTGTGTTTCTATTTTAATAAGCTTTTCAATGGTGTATTACATGACCTACCTTTATATTTGAAATTATTAGCCCCCCTTACCCCCCAAAATCATAGTGTCTGATATTTAAAAAAAAATTGTCCTGTTATGCAACACAATGTATATACAAAGTTTTGTTAACTTATTTTATCTACGACCATTGCAATAAACACCAATAACGCTATTACAAGTAACATCAGAAAGAGGTACATTACAAACCAAAAGCCAACCCGATTAGGTAATGATATCTTTACCTAACAGGAGTCACTTTACATAATAGGCTCTAGACCAATGAGAGCTCGTCATTTGACGGAAGTAGAGTTGTAATAAAAATAACGCTATTCGTACATCAGCTGATTGTACCCATACGTTCTGGATGTTAGTGTGTTATTGTAACTAACCTCAAACGTGAGTTGACGCATTCCGCAAACATGAGTGATAGTGATGAATTTTGTTTAACTCCAGAGGAAATTAATGCAAAAGCAAATTCGGCTCTGAACAATTTGTTGCCAGAAAAATGTAAATTTCGTTATGAAAAGGTTTATAACCAGTTTATGGAGTTATTTATTTATATCCCAAATTTCGATTAGCTCACTATATCTTTACTTCACCTTTTTTAGTATGGTTATGAGTAAAAGGAATGTTAATTTCACTCCTGTTAAAAGGATATCAAATTGAAGAATTATTACACACTTCTTATTTTTTTACACCCTGTATATTTTTGGTCGTAGATAAAGTAGTGTACGCAACGATTGTATTCAGCCTTTAAGCCACTCGTGAGATATTTAGAACACTCGCTTCGCTCGTGTTCCAACTTACATCTCACTCGTGGCTTAAAGGCCTTCATAATACAATCGTTGCGTAAACTACTACTTAGTAACAAAAATAATGAGTGGGTTAAAAGGACTTCATGAACACTCTGTATATATAAACTAATACTTCTTGTCCTCTATAGTCTCAAAAACTATGGTAATAAATGTAAATACACGTGTTGGTTTATCATTCTAGGCCTAACCTAAGAATTTTTCCGACTAAATTTACAAGTATTGAAATAAAAAAAGGTTTTTATAGAAATGAATTATAGCCTATGTTACTCAGGGGTAGTGTAGCTTTCTATTAGTAAAACAATTTTTTCAATCGGTTTAGCAGTTCCAGAGATTACCCCCTACATACAAACAAACAAACAAAAAAACAAACTTTACCTCTTTATGATATTAGAGTACAGACAATTTACTAAACAATTTGTGTCTCTAGAACGGTATAATTGTCTATTTAACGACTTAACCATATAGTTAACATACATACACTCATGCTTAACTGCATACACATCAATATTCAGACATTATAAGAAGTTTGCCTGAATTTGTAAACATAACCCCAAAGTATAATTTACGCTAGGTTTTGTTGACGTCTGATTATGAAGTGCTGTTACATGTCTGAAGTGAGGTTTATCGTTGACAGCTGCTCATTAACGTACATGTATTTAAAATTATGGTTCTTTCACACAACCATGCGCATGCGGTATACTATTGTGTTACTCACGTACGTACACTCGCGTTTATAGCGGTCGGTGCCTTATCTTGACATTAGTGTGTGCCTTGTACCGTTCCGCTAACACTCCCACAACAGAAAGAGATAGTCCACAACAAGACTAATAAATTAGAATACAAAGTAAAAGCAACGGACCGATCTTGGATCTGGGAGAACTCCTTTCGCCAAAGAACTGGTTTCCAAGTGTTACGCACACGACCGGCGAACTGACGGACTGGTTTTGGTAAATAGAGAAAACTTGTGCTTTTATTAGAGAAATCTAATTGCGTTTAGCAAGAGAGGTCGGGCGAAGGTGAATTCACTCCGCTTAATGCAATAAGGCCGGCGCGGCGGTAAAAGTTCATTCCGGTAAAGTCCTCTTGTGTGGAACGGAACTTGTTGTAGTCTCGATAGAACGTGTTGGATAGAGTCGCGTGAATGTGTCCATTTTTCGGAAAGATGTTCCCGAAAATGTTGCATGTGCTGTAATATCGATCACGCAGCAGAACCCCTGACGTGAGTTTAGCGAATACAGGGTTTCAACCAACTATTTGGTGAATTGGTCTACTCACGAAGGCGCTGATGAGGTTTACACCCGACCTTGCGACCTCGGATTATGCCGCTTCGCTGGATTCAAATCGGGTATTTTTATGGTATTTTACGTTTTGATCGATTTCGGGGAAACCAAACGGGCTACAAGATCGTAAAAAAACAAAATGTGCAGAATAATCTCTTATAACTATTGCTTTACATAAACCCCAAAACGTTTTTTATTCTAGTACGAAAAAACTAAAACAATACCGTAGTTACTTCCAGTAAAATAATTCGACCCCGCAGCTGGACTGCTGACGTGAGTTGATCGAATTTCCAAAATTAAATTTATATATGTTTTTGGGTTTCAAAGAACTATTTGGGAAATTGATCTACTCACGAAGGTGCTGCCAGCATGGACCAAATATATTGCCATCGGTCACCAAGTTAAAAGCCGTGGATTTAAATCTGGTATTTTTACGGTATTTTACGTTTTGATTGTTTTTGTGGGAACCAGATGGGCTATAAAGTCGCGTAAAAAAGCAAAATGTGCAGAATTATTTCATATGTCTATTTTTTTAAAGAAAACTTCAAAAATGTTTATTTCTAGTACGAAAAATCTAAAAAAATTTTAACTTCCCGTAAAAAATTTGGTGTACTTCCGGTAAATTTTTGTTGCTAACGAACTCGTCCAATACACTTAGAAAAACAACCTGTGTACCAAATTTTGACCAAATCGGACATAAAATGCGTCGGTTAGAGTGCGTACACTTATATACATGATACTTCCAGTCAATTATTTGATTAACGAACTCGTCCAGGCGACTTAGAAAACCAACCTGTGTACCAAATCGGACGTATAATGCGTCCGTTAGAGTGCGCACAAATATATACATATATATATATATGATTTTTATGACACACCAAAACATGTTCTGGGGACCATGATCGGTGCTCATTTGCTAATCCCGACCTTGGGTTAAGACCTTTATGATAAGTCATAAAGGCCACTGCAATAGCTCATTTTTCGTATGGAAATTCGCTAAAAAGGGCTTCCGGACTAATGAACGAGCCCGAACGACTTAGAAACCCAACTTGTGTACCAAATTTGGATCAAATCTAACGTAAAATGCGGTCGTTAGATAGCGAACACATATATACATATGTATATATACAGATTTAAATGACACTCCAAAAGGTGTTCTGGGGACCATAATCGGTGCTCATTGACCGTTCCCGACCTTAGGTCCATAAGAGTCACTGCAATAGCTCTTCTTTATTATGTAAATTCGTTAATAAAACCGGAAACACTTCCGTGTTGGCACAGTGTAAGATGTAGTCTATAATTTAACGTCTACTGTTCTGTTAGAAGGTTGCTCTTATAAAGGGTGTTTCAAAAACGTGGGCTAATAATAATAAATCTACGTATTTGTTGCAGCATTTATGGTTGCAGGAAAAATTGGTTCTAAAGCTGGGTTTACATTAGCGAAACTCCCTCGCGAAAGTCACTCGGGCGAAACTTACTCGCTTCGAGTGAAATTTAGCACTACCCAAAACAGAGCGAATAATAGCGCGAGTGGGGCGAGTCGCCTTCTGTTCTGATTTCGCAGTCAACATAGAAACTTGTTAGCGAATTTCCATAGGAAAAATGAGCTATTGCAGTGGCCCTTATGCTAAGACCCAAGGTCGGGAGTAGCAAATGAGCACCGATCATGGTCCCCAGAACACGTTTTGGGGTGTCATTAAAAATCATATATATATGTATATATGTGTTCGCACTCTAGCGGCCGCATTTGAAGTCGAGTTCGTTAGCCAAAAAAATCCAACAACCGGAAGCACATTTTTTGACTGGAAGTAACTATTTTTTTAGATTTTACCTACGAGAATGAATTTGTTTTTGAGTTTTTTCTACAAATATATATGCAGGATGTTATTCTGCACATTTTGTTTTTTTACGCGACCTAATGGCTCGCTTGGTTCCCCCAAAATCTATCAAAACGTAAAATACCATAGAAGTACCCGGTTCAAAGCCATGCGGTGGATTCTACCGTGGGGTTGGCGTGCGAAGCACGCAATGCATTGTGTATTGAAGATACTCCCAATATGCGGAATGGCGTGCGAAGCATTTTGCAGCTATTCAGCACCGTCGTGAATAGACCTATTTCCCAAATTGTTGGTTGAAACCCTAAAACGTTAGGCCTATAAACTTAATTTTGGAAATTTGCTCAACTCACGTCAGCAGTTCAGCTGCGTGGTCGAATTATTTTGTCCCTCCAGCCGCTGCAGCTGCGTTTTCCGTCATATCAATGTTATTTTTGAGCAAGAAAGGGAAGAAGAAAAATCGCCGCCGACGACGATGGCGGAGCAAACAATTATTCCTTGGAAGAAGCCAATATGATGAGCTGCAAGCACAGTTTCACACCTCGCGCAACTATGGGGACCACGTTTACACGGAGCGAAACCCTTTGATGCGCGGACAAAAAACGGCTGAGCTCCGGCTTGCAGCGAGGGCCCTCGCCCCGCAATTACTCAGGGGTGTGGGAGCGCCTACACTAGGTGCAATTTACTCGCGAAATAATTTCGTACAGATACCGGAGGGAATGCTGGCACTTGAGCAAACCGCTACTAACCTGACTAAAAACATTAGTACTGGTACATCTCTGTTTAACAACCCCCGTATTGGGAGTATTTTAAATACACAGTGCATTGCGTGCTTCTCACGCCAACCCCCATATTGGGAGTATTTTCAACACACAGTGCATTGCGTGCTTCGCACGCCAGCCCCCTTATTGGGAGTATTTTCAATACACAGTGCATTGCGTGCTTCGCACGCCACCCCCCGTACTGGGAGAATTTTCAATACAAAGTAATTTGAAAAAATAAAGTAATTTCTACTCAAGGCGTATTAAAGAAGGTGTGTGCATGCGCAGCTTCTCCCTCCACTCCAGCCTCCCCGTGACGTAGAGTGCTACAGTCGGAGCTCCAGTCTAGACTCCTTTGCTATATTTACCGCCAAAACCTGTACGACCTTTAAGCTTTTTTGAAGTCAAATTATGTTATTCATTATAGGCAAAATAGTGTATTATTGTAATAACATTTCTTATAATTAATAACCATTAATTATAATGCCTTTTTGTGCCGTGTTTGGCTGCGGTAACTCAAACAAAAAATAAACGGTACCAGGAACTGGCACATACTTTCTCACAAATACATTTAAATTACTAAACAGATTCACTGTGACTTGTAGGGTGGGGTAGGAGAGTTTTTTTATTAAAGTTGGAGATTAACTAATAAATATTATTATTATTATTATTATCTAGAGAGAAAACTATTCTATAGATTTCGAAAAAATTTGCACCAAACACGTCAATTAGGTCTTCACAGATGCACGTAAAATGGTTTTGAATTTTTTTTTTAAAACAACCCGCTTTATGGCCAAAAAACCCCCAAAAACAGTTATTATTATTATTATTAGCTAAATGAGAATTTTTAGAAAGATGCGGGTTTCTGTATATGGTAGGGCACATTAAAGGCTACAAATAAGCCAAATTTTATCAAAATCGTTAGAGCCGTTTTTTTAATAAAAAAATAATAACTGATTTTTTGGGGTTTTTTTGGCCAAAAAGGGGGTTGTTTTTCAAAATTGTTCAAAACCCTTTTTCGTGCATCTATACAGGCGTACTGGACATGTCTGGTGCAAATTTGGTTGAAATCGATCGAATAGTTTTCTCTCTAGCTTTGTATACTTTTATTAAAGTAGGCGATTAACTAATAAATATTATTATTATTAGCTAGAGAGAAAACTATTCGATCGATTTCGAACAAATTTGCACCAAACACGTCAATTAGGTCTTTATAGATGCACGTAGAAAGGTTTTGAAAATTTTTGAAAAACAACCCCCTTTATGGCCAAAAAACCTCCAAAAATCAGTTATTATTATTATTATTAGCTAAACGAGAATTTTTAGAAAGATGCGGGTTTTTGTATATGGTAGGGCACATTAAAGGCTACAAATAAGCCAAATTTTATCAAAATCGTTAAAGCCGTTTTTTTATAAAAAAATAATAACTGTATTTTTGGGGGTTTTTTGGCCAAAAAGGGGGTTGTTTTTCAAAATTGTACAAAACCCTTTTTCGTGCATCTATACAGGCGTACTGGACATGTATGGTGCAAATTTGGTTGAAATCGATCGAATAGTTTTCTCTCTAGCTTTGTCTACATACAGACATACATACAGACATACATACATACAGACATACAGACATACATACAGACATACAGACAGACATTTTGTAAAAAACACTTTTTTGGACTCAGGGGGTCCCAAAACGGATATTTCCACAAAAATCTCAACATCGATTTTTTTTGCGATCACTATACTTTCTCTATACTATAGTATAGTGAGAAAGTAATACAACTTTTTACGAGTAAGGTTTCATCGATTCCCAAGAAATGTTGATCTACGAAATAAAAAGCTACACTATCCCTGATTAACATAGGCTATAATTCATTTTATTAAAAACATTTTGTATTTCAATATTTGTAAATTTAGTCGGAAAAAATCTTAGGTTAGACCTAGAATGATAAACTAACACATGTATTTACATTTATTACCACAGCGTCCAATTGAATAAAATAACAGATAAAACGACTGTTTGCTCCAATATTTCCATTAACAGCTGATTTCATATTTTGATGCAATTATTTGTATTTTTAACTTTTAGATTATGTTTTTATTAAAGTGTAGACCTGAGCCTTGCTGGTTCTTTTAACCTTTATTATAACTGCTGTTATAAAATATACGAAAAATTTGATTTGAACATTTAACATGGTTTACCATCTTAGCTTTAGGGTTATTATGAATCCTAAACAATTATTATAAAGAAAACATAAAATGATTATGTGTTAGAAGGTTCCAACGAGGTTGGCGTTCGGAGCACGCAGGGGTATCCCCTATTTTTGTATATTTTGGATTTATAACTAAAAAATTTTGTAGTATTTTTCTAAAACCCTTACTTTTGAAACTTTGGTTTACCAATTTGTTTTTATCCTTTTAAAACGCAAAAATAGAGAAATTTGTTTAAATATTTAGTTTACATGGCAATGTTCTCCATACTTTCCTGAACAAAATAAAATTTATAATAGTGTACACTTTACTTGAATAGGATACATTCTATCTAAGTGATAATGACAAGTGTACAAGCAGTAAAAAAGTGCCTGACGCTTAGTCGGTTAAAACATATATTTTTAGAGTATTAAAATTGTTTTATGTTCGAAGTGGCTAGAATTTAAGCCGTAACTGAAATGCTGTTGTATGTTATTAAATAATTTTAAAGAGTAACAAAAATAAAACATTGGTGGTATAAATTATTTTATTTATTTGATGTATAACTCTTTTAAAAAATATATAGCCCTAAAATATGCTAGGGTTACAATTACAATTTAAAAATATAAGTACAAAATTATTTTAGTACAGTAAAAAAAAAAATATTTGTTAGTAGTCAAATTTACGATACATAAGTAATCCCGAGACAAAATGTTGACATAAGTAATCTAGGATTAATACTGAAATAAAACTCAATGTTGTATTCACCACGACTTTTTATTTATCACCTAGACTACTATTTTAAATTATTTCATTGATAATTAGTTTATATTAATTTTTATTTATTACTTATCCTTGGGCAGGCTAACTAAACAATCACAATTTTAGATAGTTTCAATTTTTGAAAAGTAAATTTAGTAGCCTACTAGTAATAGTAGGCCTAGTAAACATAACAAAACCAATAAACTGGAAAAATCACCATCTTATTGATGGTTAAAGGTTTTACCCTATAGAGCTACTTAAATTTGACAACTCTTTAACAATTCATATTTATAGATTAAACAAAATTTACCTGTTCACAACAATGTGAATAATAAATAACGAAGAGAAATGAGAACTAATAACAAATTGGATTAGCGTACATTCAATCGCCTCAAGAAGCAAGTAACTATGGTTCTGATTACAATCTTATTATGTAAATGTAGGACAGCTATAACTTTAATAAAAAAAAATTGATGTCAGTATTTACTGCATTTTATTCTCAACATTTCTGTCTTTGAATGCCTCCCGAAAGTAATAGTAAAAAACTTCCTCACTTAGGGTAGTTTTTATGTCAATCAAACCCGTATATTAGATTTAGGCTTGTTCCAAAATGATACGCCTAGGAATATTTGGCCATGGACATAGATCATTTTAATGCTCACTTTATTACCTTTCCATCGATATCAAAAACATAATTTTTAGGCAACCATAAGGTATTTAATTCGCAGTTTGAGCAAAAGCTTACAATTGCGTTCGGAACTGCTGGTTCAGTGTGTAGCACGTGACGTAGCTGCGCGGGCCGGACGAGTTCACGCTCCTCGATGCACACACCTTCTTTAATACGCCTTGATTTCTACTCATTTAGTACTAAATAGTTTGTTTGAAGGATGAGTCACATTAGGAAGCGGTGTGGGAAAATGTGTGGGAAAAGGGCAAGGCCAAGTGCCAGGAATCACCCCGATATCTGCAGACGCAGCTAGAATTGAACGCATCTATTTATATATAAAGTTCTTAGTGTCTTCTGCAGAAGAAGTGGATAATTTCCCATTGTACATAATACGTATAAATTATCACTCCGTTCTAGGCACAATTTGCCTGTTCCAAAAGCAAGACTGACGTTTTATGAATTCTTTTTCTTAAATAGCTCCGAAATTGTAAACAAACTACCAGTATAATATCAAACACAGTTGTACTAGACAACCAAAATTCCCGAGAACTTTGAGATCTTGGCTGCTCAGTCTCGACAATGTAGACACTGTCCTTAATAATTAGTATAAACAACCTCACTTGTGTTAAAATTTTCTAAAAATATTCTATTACTGGTTTTTTTTTGACAGTTTGTATGCTTTGTTTGATTCATGCGCTACAGGAAGAGCCGAAAATGCAAACAACATTATTATTTATTTAACAGTTTTAAAATTTGATTAAGCCCAGTTTATCTCATCTGCTGCATAAAGAATGCTTATATAAACAGAACATTGTTTGATGTAAAACTCCTTTAAAATTCACTGTTTTTGTTAAATGTTATTCAACAACTTTGATAAGATAAATGTTATTTGGTTTTTGAAGTAAAGGTAACCGTCATTACAGGATTCCCTTAGAGGGTAGGTCTACCTAATTCTTCCCTTTATATTTTTAATTTAACTTTATTCAAAATGTATTATATTTATGTTTTACTAGCTGGCACGGATAGACAAATCAAATTTAAATGTATATTAACAAAAGAAAAATATATCAATAAATATATTACACTATGTATTTCTTATGGAGATTTTTAGTAACTTTGACCCCAAAAACCCCCTAAAATTTCGAAATTTTTGAAAACCTTTCTTAGCGAGCACCTAGGACCCTAGAGGAAGCTACATACCAAATTTCATTCCAATCCGTTTGGTGGTTTTTTTTAGTAACTTTGACTCCCCCAAATCTGTCCTAAAATTTCGAATTTGTTAAAACCCTTTCTTAGTCAGCACCTACGGCCCTAGAGGAAGCTACATTCCAAATTTCATTCCAATCCTTTTAGTAGTTTTAGCAAAATCGTGATTTAGTAACTTTAACCCCCCCAACCCCCCTAAAATTTCGAATTTTTTGAAAACCTTTTTTAGTGTGCATCTATGGAAGCACCTAGAGGAAGCTATATATCAAATTTCGTTCCAATCCGTTCAGTAGTTTTTGAGAAATCGTGATCAGTAAGTCAGTGGATTTGGCTTTTATATATATATAGACTACCCCTGGACGCTTCGTGTCCCAACCCCGCCTCGGCCGTCGGCCTCAGATGGCTGCTTCGCTTCGCTCGCAGTTGGAAAATTCGCTAAAGAATCTCGTTAATCTTCGGCTCGTTTGTACATAGGTTTGCAAAATTATGAAACCAGGCTTAAATATATTATCAGTAATTACAAGATTAATTATTATAACCTCAAATACATGCTTTAGAAACGTGAGAGGCTTTCATTACGATTTTAGTCCTAGTTCTACTATCTTCTGTCAACTAAAGTTTTGAAACCAGGCCTAAAATATAGTAGGGTAAAAATTATTGCAGAATTAACATAACCTCAATACTATGTTTCAGAAATGAGCCAGGCCTATATTACAAAATTGACTATTAGAATTTATCCATCTTTGCCAAGTTTACCTTATTTTTTTGACAAAATAAATTGTTAAATCAGGCCCAATTTATTCTAATTCTAACGTGCTAAAACAGTATAAATTAGCTTGTTTTTTAACAGTAATTAAAAACTATACAATGAACAGCTGATAAAACAGTATAAATTGGCTTGTTTATAAACAGCGGTTTTGATCCCTTTATTTATTATTTCGTTGTTATTTTGTTACCAACATAGCAACCCATAAGACCCTATGTTAAAATTTTTCAGCTTTCAAATTAGATTTGCTCAAAAAATTGCGTTTTTACACGAAATACAACTATATGGGTGTACTTAAAAATCAAAACTACTCCTAAATGCGAAATTTCTTTGAATTCGTTAGAGCCGTTTTCTAGATCTGCGACAGATACAAAGATACAAAGATAGATACAAAGATAGAAACAAAGATAGATACAAGAATTGCTCATTTAAAGTAATAGGATTTGTAAAGTATTTATGTAAGGATTGTTTTATTGTATGTACAAAGTTTGTAAAAGAAGAAAAAATAATTTCATTTCAATTTCCTTTAAATTTTTGGCTACACTGCGAACAGCTTAGCCTAAAGACGAGAACGGTCGCACACTACTACTTCCACGAACCCAGTAAGGTCTTTACGGTTTCGGCTTCCTTTAAAGTTCCGATATGGACTTGCGTGGCGCATCCAGTTTGCCCGGTATTCCGTGCAGGAAGGGCTATTTTGACATCAGTATCTCCGAAGGACTTTGGGCGTCCCAAACACACCCACTACGTAGTTTGGCCTCAGTCTTTATAATTTGACTATGCGTTTTGATCGTTTTCTGTCTTGTGCCTTTTCTAGTTTGGAGTATTTTAATGGATGAGGAAGCACTCGACTCTTTTCATGCAACAGTACCAAGAACAGTACGATCGAAAGGACAATAAGCACGTGAATAATGTCTGTCTGGATGATCATTGAGAAGAAACGTGTATTCTTTCTTCTTCTTCTTCTTGATTAAAAAACCACAAAAACTCTTTATCGGAATTACTGCTCATGCGCGAACACTGTTCATCCATGGTTAACTGCTTTGACGGCTATTTTATTGAGTGGTGGGAGCAGATCTCCACTTCCCTAAACATTCTGATAGGATCGGCTTTAGCTACGGCTATACTTATACGATCAGATCAGAGCAGAGCGAAGCCGAATTTTTCCGGAGGTATTCTTTCTGTGTATTTCAATGGGAGTGGCTAAATCTATAAGAGCAGAGCCGAATTTTGTCTGGGAGCATACCGGAGCGGGTCGGCTCGGCTCGGCTCTGAGCGGATCCGATAGATATAGCCACAGCTCCCGATCAGAAATAACGTTCGGTCTCTTTCGTCAACAATCGGGAAAATTCGTGATGAAATTCTCCAAATGACTGGAAAAACCAAGTAAATATTCGTATAACATGGTAAATTTATATCAAAGGCAGTGACATTTAAAAAAAATAGTTAATTCTTTTAAATAAAATAATTTTTGTTTAAAAAGTTTTTTACTACATTACAATTTTAAACTCAAATACAAAATAGCCTAGGTTAATACTTATGAAACACAAATGTACAAAGTGTACCCTAAACTTTCTAAATGTAGTGCAAAAGCTAACCAGCCTACCCTAACTTATCTGCCTATCAGAATGTATATCTTAAAACAAGACTTTTAAAGAAACTGGCTTTGTTGAAGAGGTATCTTTATTTATAATTAAATTACTCAAATTTAAAAACAATTATACAAAAATAACAGTGATACAGTAAAATAATATGTATCAGACTTTGTATATATGTCATAGTTTTAATACATTAGATATAACAAAGCATCAAACGCAGTAATATACTTTCATATGCATATTACTTGAAGCTGTTAAAAATTTACCAAAGGACTCGGTTGTTACAAGCTACAAAACAATATTTACTCTTTGATGTTGGAGTAGAACCTAAAACTTCATATTTCTAAGTCTTTATAAATGTCATCCGCAAGAAACAGTGATAATTTTAACCCTGGTTTTTATTATGAAATTCGCAATACTTAATTGATGTAATACTGGACTAATCACAACAGACGCATGTTTCGTTTTATTCTTTGTTTTTAATTACGTTGTTTCAACTGACAAAAACAACTACAACTTGTTTATTATAATGCTTTCGAAATTATTAGCCTATGCAAAATTTAAGTTTAACAATATTTTTGCTATTTACTTGTCGCTTTTGATTGATAGGATGTGTCCCTATTTTTATTTGTTTTCTTTTCTCATCCAACACAATCATCAAAAATTCTTCGTCGGTGTCCGAGCTAGACGAAAAGCACTGTTTTTTCATGATAGACTAACTGATAGTGAGATGGAATGCGCGCGCATCCTTCCGACACATGTCGGAACGGTGCGGTTCTGATAGATTTAGCCACTACATCGGAATTCCGTGACGGACCGGATCGGCTCTGATCGTACAAGTATTGCCGTAGCTTTACACTGTCGAAACCGTGTACGGCAGCTAGTTTGTACATAAAATCGACCATTCACTTATCCGGCTTTGAATTCCATTAAACATCAATTATTATATGACCCTCGTGTAATTTTATAACATTTATTGTAAGTGCGAGCGAAAGTGAAAGGATGGACGATTTGTGTAATAACCGGTTTTCTCGTCCAATATGATATTACGAGGTCAGTAGTCAACTTAATGTAGATAATTAGATGCTCTTCTAACGTGAAACCCGTTTGTCTTATCTGCATTGCTATAATGAAGTATTCTTTATTGGAGAATGTCACGAGTGGATAGAACAGGATGTTAATAGCGTGGTTCAACACGTCCGTGTATGGAGCATCCCTTATTGATTTATCCATCGTACCCTGTTCTTTCTCAATGCCGAAATATTAACCCCAATTAATAATAATATTTATTTTCCTTTAATTATTTACGGTTTAGGGTCTACGCCATAAAAAGAGAAAGCAACCGCTGACTCCAGCGTTTCACCCTATAACCGTATAGACACAGCGGAGTTTCTTGCAGCTGAGCGCTTTGACATTGCCTCATTTAAAACCATTTTAAAAATCTATCTTTTGTAATTGCGAGGTGAGAAAAATCCAGATGTGCTTAAGATCAAACGGGAGAAGTGTAAACCTCTATGCGTTTATTTACACTTCAAAAGTATAGAAAACTAGGGGAGACCCCTGCGTGCTCCGCACGCCAACCCCCCAATGGAACCTTCTTAAAACATATGTTGTGTTTTATTTATAATAAAGGTGTAGGATTAATAATAACCTCAAAACAGATGGTAAATAATGTCAAATGTTCAAATTAAATTATTTCTTATATTTTATAACAGCAGTATTATTTTATAATAATGGTTAAAAGAACCAGCAAAGCTCAGGTCTACACTTAAAAACCCTAACCTAAAAGCTAGAAATACAACAATAATTGCTTCAAATTTTGAAATCAGCTGTTAATGGAAATATTGGAGCTAACAGCTATATTATCTGTTATCAATTAGTTGCTATGGTAATAAATGTAAATACATGTGTTGATTTATCATTCTGGGGCCTAACCTAAGAATTTTTTCCGACTGAATTTACAAATATTGGAATAAAAGAAGGTTTTTATCGAAATGAATTATAGCCTATGTTACTCAGGGGTAGTGTCGCTTTTTATTAGTAAAACTGTTTTTTCAATCGGTTTAGTAGTGCCAGAGATTACCCCCTACATACAAACAAACAAACAAACACACAAACAAACAAACAAACTTTACCTCTTTATAATATGAGTATAGATATTGAATAAAAACACAATTTATAAAATGAGGAAGCGCATTGTCCATTTCAGACGTATTAGCAAGTAAACTATTTCAACAACTTACGAAATGAGGAAGCACGATGTCCATTTCAGATTTTTCACCCACTAAACTATTTTAACACAACTTACGAAATGAGGAAGCAAAATGTCCATTTCAGAGATATTACCAAGTAAATTATATACTCTGCTATTACCACATGTGTGTACTACTTATACCAGGTGTCTTAAAAGCCCCCCCATTTTAAATTTTGTGTTCGTTAAAACAAACAAATATCCTTTGGGGAACGATACTAACTTAGCCCAAAGTATCTTTTGAAGCAATCGGAAATTTTGAGTGTCCCCTAAAAGTGGTTGATTTTGGTGGCAACTCAAAATTTTTAAATGGGAAGTATGGTCGTGTGATACCTCATTTTAAAGGTCTATTTAAGACTAGGAAAATGACATAAAAAAAATTAGAATTGGACTACCCTAAACAAAATGGCGGCCCTAAACGTGTTGAAATAAATCGACATAATGTTGCTAATATCTCGAAAAGGAAGAGTTTTTAGAAACAATTTCAATATACAAAAAATGTTTATTTCAAAATGCTTGACCTAAAAAATTGCTTCCAAATCGATTTTGTAACCGTTAAAGTCCTACTACATCTTAGAAAATTTTGTAAAAAATAAAATTTACGAAATCGATTTTTCTTAGATCAAGCAATTTGAAATAAACATTTTTTCTCTTTTGAAATTTTTTCGAAAAACTCTTCCTTTTCCAGATATTAGCAACTTTATGTCGATTTATTTAACACGTTTAGGGCTACCATTTTGTTTTAGGTGGTCCATAAAGTTGCTAATATCTCGAAAAGGAAGAGTTTTTAGAAAAGAAAAAAATCAAGAGACAAAACATGTTTATTTCAAAGTGCTTGACCTAAAATATGGCTTCCAAATCGATTTCGTAAATTTTAAGTCGACTCCTACATCTTAGAAAATTGTGTAAAAAACAAAATGTACGAACTCGATTTGAAAGCAATTTTTTTAGGTCAAGTACTTTGAAATAAACAATTTTTTTCTCCTGAAATGTTTTCTAAAAACTCTTTCTTTTCGAGATATTAACAACTTTATGTTGACACCTGGTATAGTAGAGGGTGACGTGTGATGATAACATCCGATTCACTGACCGAAATTTTTAGACGAGGTACGCCTATAGAAGTTTACACTTCAAAAACTGTGTAATTCTTTATGCAATTGCGGATCCGGCTTCCGATTTACTTTTGACTATACATTTTTTTATTGTTTAAAGAAACAAGTTCAAACTTGGTGCTTAAAAATGTCAATTACGTGAAGATGAACGGAATTTTTTTAAATGTGAAAAGAAAAACGGATGTGACTGTGGTTAAAATGGGACCTTGAAAACAATTTTATGATACAAAATAAGCAAAACAAATGGTTTTAAATTTAACATTGTTCTTACGGGATAACAAGCCAAGATGGCCGCCACTGCTGCAGACCCTTAAGGAAATATCTAGTCATCACTTCCTGTATTTGATGTTTGGCGTATGAAAAAAAAAAAACAGCTAAATACAAAGTAATATTAAACTTAAATAATTCGACCACGCAGCTGAACCGCTGACGTGAGTTGAGCAAATTTCCAAAATTAAGTTTATAGGCCTATGTTTTAAGTTTTCAATCAACAATATGGGAAAATAGGTCTATTCACGACGGTGTTGAATAGCTGCAAAATTGTTCACACGCCATTCCGCATTTTGTGAGTATCTTCAATAGACAAAGCATTGCGTGCTTCGCACGCCATTCCGCATATTTGGAGTATCTTCAACACACGATGCATTGCGTTCTTCGCACGCCAACCCCCGTATTGGGAGTATCTTCAACACACAATGCATTGCGTGCTTCGCACGCCAACCCCTGTATTGGGAGTATCTTCCATACACAATGCATTGCGTGCTTCGCACGCCAACCCCCGTATTGGGAGTATCTTAAACACACAATGCATTGCGTGCTTCGCACGCAAACCCCACGGTAGAATCCACCACATGGCTTTGAACCAGGTACTTCTATGGTATTCTACGTTTTGATCGATTTTGGGGGAACCAAGCGAGCTGTAAGGTCGCGTAAAAAAACAAAATACGCAGAATAACATCCTACATTTATATTTTTAGAAAAAACCGAAAAACGTATTGATTATCGTAGGAAAAATCGCAAAAAATAGTTACTTCCGGTCAAAAAACGTGTTCCCGATTGTTGGATTTTTTTAGCTAACGATCTCGTCTGAGAGACATAGACAACCAACATGTGTACCAAATTTGAACCAAATCGGACTTAAAATGCGGCTGCTAGAGTGCGAACACATATATAGATATAGATATTATGATTTTTAATGACACTTAAAAACGTGTTCTGGGGATCATGATCGGTGCTCATTTGCTACTCCCGACCTTTGGTCTTACAATAAATGCCACTGCAATAGCTCAATTTTCCTATGGAAATTCGTTAATAACTCGATCTCGCAATTGAACCACTGACGGGAGTTGAGAGAATTTCCTAAATTAGATTTCTATGTTCTAATATTGAAACCAATAATGTCTTTCTATAGGTTACCGTTATTGTTGCTTCTGTATTATAGACAATACCAAGCAATTATGTTTTTACTTTCTCACTATAGTATAGTATAGAGAAAGTATAGTGATCACAAAAAAATCGATGTTGAGATTTTTGTGGAAATATCCGTTTTGGGACCCCAAAAAAAGTGGTCTGTATGTATGTATGTTTGTATGTCTGTCTGTATGTCTGTATGTATTCTGTATGTATGTATACAAGCTAGAGCGAACACTATTCGATCGATTTCAAACAAATTTGCACCAGACATGTCAAGTATTCCTGTACAGATGCACGAAAAACGGTTTAGAAAATTTTTGAAAAACAACTCCCTTTTTGGTAAAAAAAATCCCCAAAAATCAGTTATTATTATTATTATTATTATTAGCTAAACGAGAATTTTTAGAAAGATGCGGTGTTTTGCATATGGTAGGGTACATTAAAGGCTACAAATAAGCCAAATTTTATCAAAATCGTTACAGCCGTTTTTTTATAAAAAAATAGTAACTGATTTTTTGGGGGGTTTTTTTGCCAAAAAGAGGGTTGTTTTTCAACATTTTTCAAAATCATTTTTCGTGCATCTATACAGACCTACTTGACATGTCTGGTGCAAATTTGTTTGAAATCGATCGAATAGTTTTCGCTCTAGCTTTATATACATACAGATATACGTACATACATACATACATACAAAAATACAGACAGACATTTCGTAAAAACCACTTTTTTGGACTCAGGGGGTCCCAAAACCCACAAAAAATCTGTTATTATTTTTTTATAAAAAAAACGGCTATATCGATTTTGATAAAATTTGGCTTATTTATAGCCTTTAATGTACCCTACCATATGCAAAAAACCGCGTCTTTCTAAAAATTCTCGTTTAGCTAATAATAATAATAATAACTGATTTTCGGGGGTTTTTAGGCCATAGGCCATAAAGGAGGTTGTTTTTCAAAATCTTTTTTCGTGCTTCTATACAGGCCTAATTGACGTGTGTGGTGAAAATTTGTTCGAAATCGATCAAATAGTTTTCTCTCTAGGTAATAATAATAATATTTATTAGTTAATCTTCTACTTTTAAAAAATCACCTCTCCTACCGCACCCTACAAGTCACAGTGAATCTGTTTAGTAATTTAAATATGTTTGTGAGAAAGTATGTGCCAGTTCCTGGTACCGTTTATTAGTTTTTAGACGATAAATTGGTTATCTTTTGAGCTACGTGAGACGTAAAAAGGCAGTTTTGTTTCTTAACAGACATTTTTTTGTTTTCCAACTTTTTTTTTTGTAAAGTTAGTGATTTTGGAGATATTTAAACATTTTAAATGACCGCCATTTTTAAAGTATACAAAACAACTTTCGTTCATTGGTAAAGGTTACGTAACAATTACGGACACATAATTTGAGGTCAATATCTTTTATATTTGCAAAGATATTAGGTGTTTAGTAAAAACAACAAAATGGTGGATAATTTGAAAACTAAGTACTTCCGTACCTACGTTTATTGCAACCTTTCGTCCTATTTTTAGTAGTACGATCGTCTTCTAAAGTCTTAACCTATACTCGTGGGACATTCTGTATGATAACAATTTTAATGTCACCCCAAAACGTGTTCTGTTGACCGTGATCGGTGCTCATTGACCACTCCCGACCTTAGGTATCACCATAAGAGTGACTGCGATAGCTCAACTTTCCTTTGGAAATTCGCTATTGGATAGCTAAAATTGTATTGGTAGATAGTGGGATATAGGAAGATTTTTAGCGTAAATTTACTATATGACCCTCGCCTGATATTTTTTGCAGAAGACCACCTTGTTTTACATTCTACTGTTAAATGTTGAATACTGGTAAACCTACTGTCACTAAACACTGTAAGTTAGAACTTCAGGCAATTTTTTTTATTCTTGCATTTCTGTTGGCGTAGGGTCTTATTCGTGCCAGATTTTTTTTATTTTGATCAATGTATTCACTTCTCGAGTCAACTCTTAAGGCTCTTCTTTACCTTGAAGAAAACTCCCGAGTGTACAGTGTGATTTTAATAAAAAGATCTGACAAAACCGTTGAAACATACATACATAATACTGTGTTTCGGATTCTATTTATAAATTAATAATCTGGGAAACGACTTTAAGTTATAAAAAAGGCTTTATATTTTTTACGTGTTAGCTTAAAATATGGAAACTGTTGCTTAAAAATCCCAAAAAATGCATTAAAAATAATCAATTTTTACTCAGTTAAACTGCTGATTAAAAGGAGTTGCCGTCGATACCTTTAAATTATGAGAAATAAGACAAAAACACAAAGCCTTTAAGAACAATTTAAGATGTTTCACAACTTTTTAGGATGAAAAACGGCGTCCGAAACACGTTAGTACGAACTGCGTATTTTTGCTGTTTAACGCAAGGTATAGAAGACCCTTAAGGGTCTGCTCCAGTAAACGAGAAAGCAACGGAAACGCAACCGCTTCTCACTGTATCCCTATCTATACAGTGCAATTTCTTGCAGCTGAACATTTTGACATTGCCTCATTTCAAACCATTTTATAAGTCTATCTTTTGTAATTTATTGTTGAAAAAAAAAACTGAATATACTTTATAAAATTTCGGATCCGGCTTGCAAATTATTTTTCATTTTTAATTTTTTATAGTGTTAGTAGAAAAATTCAAACTTTTTACTTACAAAATGTCATTTATAAAACAAATCAAAAGCATTAAAAAAAAAATGTAAATTGCAAGACGGATGCGTATTGTGACTGTGCTTAAAATGAGACCTTGCAAACAATTTTATGATAAAAAATTGACAAAATAAATGGTTTGAAATTTAACATTGCTGTTATGGGATACAAATCCAAGATGGTCGCCACTACAGCAGACCCTTAAGAAACGCCATTTATGATTGTTAGAATATACAATGTATTAATTCATAATACCCTACCCGGCATCGTGACCGTAATATTACTAGCCCTAACAGCAGAGTTTTGCCAATAACACACCTCACAGATATATTGCATCGGGTAGACACGGCCAGTTATTTGCGCTCCGTAAATCACCTGCCTTTATTGTGCGGCAAGTGGCGGTTCTCTTCCCCGACCTGGGAGGCTAATTTCCGGCCAAATAAATCCCGCCTCGTTGAATACTTAAGTCCTGTGGCCGAAGATTACATCGCTATCGTACTCAACAAAGAGAATGCGCCAAGATAAAAACGGCTCTGAAATTGTAGACAATTTGTACCTTTCAGTTCGTGTTGGTTGCGTCAAGAGATAACGTACAGTATGCTGCTGTTCTGGAGTTGTTACAACAGTTGCAGAACCATTGAGCAAAAACAAATTTGTTTGGGATCAAGGAACATTTTGGTAACAG
>JAGFPH010003251.1:7602-19726 GCA_018207615.1 Philaenus spumarius | reverse complement strand
AACACGTCCTGCAATTCTTTCCGTTTCTTCCTGATACACCCTGTATATGTTTAAATCAAATAAAATAGTAAAATCCTTTAAAACATACAAAAAAGATAAAACATAAGTTAACTAAACAAAATCAATTAATAGATCAGTCACCGTAGACACAAAATTCGTGCTAGGTCACAAGAAATTGCACCTTTCTGATTTTTTGGAATGTTGTTAGGATAGATACCAATAGTGTAAAACCAAGTTTGCAGCTTCGAAAGTCCTGTGCTAACTGCGTTTCCTCCAATAAAACCTCTCGAAATTTTCGGACGTTTATCATTTTTTGGTTTATAAAACTTTCATCCTACAGAAAAAGTCATCATATACACTTTTAATGTAAACAAATAGTTTTAGCCATCTTCCGAGAAGAATATCTGCTAAAATACTCATCTTGCGACGAAAGTCATGGGGATAAAGTTCTAGAGCAGTTATTTAGCTTTAATTTAAGCACAAGCGGAATCAGTAGGACTACCAGCTACCTTGGTAATAGGAAAATGAAGGAAATCGTATTTTTCATGAAATGGAGCACCCAATGTAAATTGTTGTTAATATTGCACAATTACCTATAGAATGTTATAAAAATTATATTATATTTATAAATTTAGTTTATTTAGATTGTATCACGCCTTCATAATTATATGAGTCCCAGTTGTGAAATAACGTAGGCCTCATCTTTTGGGTAGGTACCTACCACCTGTGGCTGAGAAAGGTACTAGCAAGCAAAAGAAGTGTGAAACTGCATGCTACAGAAAATGAAACTGTTCAGCTTATATGCGTCAAATTCAGAACTGCGATTGATAAATTGGAACAACAAAGCCCCACATCAAAGCTCTGGTAGCATTATTGCAAAATCACCACACTCGTAAAAAAAATCATCCAAGTAGAGAGGATGGGAGATAGGATCTTCACCTCGAGAACGACAGTCTGTGTGTTTCAGGAGACAAAAGACAATGTTTTCTGTTTTCCAAACGAACGGGAAACACGCAGACTGTCGGCCGACTATCAATATACTTATACTGTAAAGTGATATATATGGTACATTTAATACTTTTGTGAAGAACATAACATAACAATTTATTTATTCTTATTATATCAATAAAATTGTGAGAGTAAGTAATACGTATTTTTACCCCTTTACTTTTTATTTTAAATTAAGTATAGTAGCCTATATTTCAATATTAGTCTCTAAAGTGACTTTTTTCATATTACAGAACATATATGAATATTGAATTTTTAGTGAAAAAATATTGTTTGAACAATATAACTAACAAAATATTGTGTTATTTTATATATAAAGAGAGATTTAAAAAAATAATAACAATACACTAATTCTCACATACATTCGTTTAATGACCAAACGCGTTTCAACGACAAAGTCGTCATCCTCAGTGATGCATAAGCTACAACTAAAAACGTATAACTAGTTTAGCCTAGGACTAAGCTACATATTTATATCCCTCTACATGAGTGGGCATGGTCTTAGCGTAAAACAACCAATAGGATTATCGTAACAACAGAAAGTGAAATACCTCAGTCAATAGGAAAGAGAGGGAGGGTAATATTACAGTCATTAAACGTATGTATTGTGTGTGAGAATTAGTGTATTGTTATTATTATTTAATAACAAATCAGCCACATGATTTACAAAGATAAAGTACGCACAAGCTAAAACCACGGCATATTCAGTCACCATGTCGTCAAACACTGGCTTTCTAGTGTGGACGCAAAACAAGACGGAGACTCGAATCACAAACTGTGTCGGCCGACAGTCTGCCGACAGTCGTCCGATTGTTTGCATACACAGTCTGCAAGTGTGGACGAGGCGTAAGAGTCCGAGTCTTTATTGCAGGACACGAGCGACCTGCAACAGAAAATGGATCCGAGAGAATTCCGTTCATTCACAGCAGGAGGAGAATTCACCGTTCGTCGATCCAACAAATTTAGTTCGAGTCTTGGACCAACTTGACGATAGAATAAGTGCTAATGAGATTGATGAAAAGCCAAGGGGCCTAACACATGGCCGAGGAAGCTGCAGCAGTGTTCTCGCCCGTTGGACTGGAGGCATCGTATACGAAACAGTCTGAAGCCGACCTATAATACCACTTTACATAAGAGTTGGCCCCATATCCGAAGAGGGAATGCGAAAAGGAACAAAATCATTGTTCGTCTCTGCCTTCGCGCCCCTCCTACATACCGTAGCTGTTGAAGAAAATAGCGTTTGTTGTACTTGCTTCACAAGGTAATATGGCAATGCATCAGCTCAGTAACGGAAATAGTAGCTGCTTACATTACCTACACGTTCAACCATTTCGGTAAAAATGTGTCAGTTGTATTTGACGGCTACTCAGAAAAGGAACTGATGGGAGTACAAAAACAGTAGAGCGGCTACGCCGTTATGCTCCCGAGACTGATCAAAGTGTCCCAAGAAAAGTTATTGTCCAACCCAAAAGACAAGCAGCGTTTGAGCAACTTCATCTGCACTGGACTGGATATCCCCAAGAAGAACACGACTATCTCGATTGAGTGAGTAAAGGCAATCCTAATAATACATACCTACCCCTTCGTTGTAATTTATTATAAAATTAATTGCGCATTTAATACGTGCTAATTTACATTTGGTTGTGTACTTCTGTCGCATGAGTCAGCTAAGGTCCAGCCATCACTTCACGATCAACATTTAACGTCCCAGGTCCCACAAACTATCAAAATAATTTGTATACGAATTTGATATAACTTTTATAAATTTGTACGTTATTATTAATTGTAATGGATTTCAATTTGCTTTATATAAACTATTTTCCAATGGGTTACAAAAGTCCTGCTCCATTTTCTTGAAAAATCCGATTACCTTCATCTTTCGTTTTTTCTTGATAACAAGGGAACTATTGGTCTTACAGGGTTCTGCTTGTGCTTAAATTAAAGCCAAAATAACTTCTCCACAATTTTATATCTATGACTTTTGTCATAAGATGAGTAGCCGATATTCTGCTCTGAAGACGGACAAATCTGGCAACTCTACATTATAGTGAGATCTTGTATTAAAACATGACCGAAGATTGCCAATGTCAAATCGCATAAGCGACTTTTGGTTTAGTTATTTGTGATGTTGAATTCGTTCTAGATTGTTTATAATTCATTTTCAGTGAAATGTTTACTTCCATTATTTATAAAGGAAAAAGTGAAATTTAGTATATACTATTAAAACCTGTGGTCTCTGCATCATCCACTAGAACCAAATATACTACACGCTCCCAGACATATTGTGGCAGAGGTACCAACCTATGAGAGAGAAAATACTTTAGAATGTAACTATATTGTGTACTTATATTATTCAATCAATTTCAACAAAATTTAATGGAACAAACTGTTTAAAAACAAAACCTTAAAAATAAATTCACCTCATCAATACATGTGAATTGATATTCACGAAGTTTTTACACCCGATTGCCACCAATGCAATTACCGTAATAACTAAGGGTCACTTTACACAAAAACATATTCATTGAACTACCGTGTATCGGGATACTTAAGTAAAAACACACTGAATTTTCACTTAAGGGCACCAATGATATAAACACTAATGAAATAAACAGTACCAGGAACTGGCACATAGTTTCTCACAAACATATTTAAATTATTAACACGTTCACTGCTAAGGACGCATATGTGAGCTTGACACTGAACACTATGGGAAGCGGCCGACGCACAGTGCATTGCACGCCAACCCCCGTATTGGGAGTATTTTTAAGACACAGTACATTGCGTGCATCGCACGCCTTCCCGCATATTGGCAGTATTTTCAACACAAATGCATTGCGTGCTTCGCACGCCAAGTCGCATCTTGGCAGTCTTTTCAATACAAAATGCTTTGCGTGCTTCGCACGCCAATCCTCGTGTTGGGAGTATTTTCAATACAAAATGCATTGCGTGCTTCGCACGCCAATCCTCGTGTTGGGAGTATTTTCAGTACAAAATGCATTGCGTGTTTCGCACGCCAACCCCCGTATGTAACCCCAACTGTGACTTCATAGTTGTATTAAAGTAAGAGAGGGGATAGTACATTAAAGTAGGAGAGTAAGTAATAAATATTATTATTATTACCTAAAAAGAAAACTATTCAATCGATTTCGAACAAATTTGCACCAAACATGTCAATTAGGCCTGTATAGGTTCACGGCAAAAGTTTTTGAAAAAGTTTGAAAAAAACCCCCCAAAAATCAGATATTATTATTATTATTAGGTAAACGATAATTATTTAAAGATGCGGGTTTTTGCATATGGTAGGGTAAAGGGCTACAAATGAGCCAATTTTTTTTCAAAATCGTTAAAACTGTTTTTTTATAAAAACTGTTTTTTTTTTTGCTAAAAAGGAGGTTGTTTTACAAAAAATTTCAAAACCTTTTTTCGTGCATCTTTACAGGCCTAATTGACATGTTTGGTGCAAATTCGTTCGAAATTGATCTAATAGTTTTCTATCTAGCTTTGTATACATACAGACAGACATACAGACAGACATTTAGTAAAAAACACTTTTTTGGATTCACGGTATCCCAAAACGGATATCTCCACAAAAATCTCAACATCGATTTTTTTGCGATCACTATACTTTCTCAATACTATAGTATAGTGGAAAGTAAAATGATCGGTGTAGTTTTAAGGCACCCTATCAACTGATTACATTTCAACTTGCACGCTAAAAAATTACAACTTACAGCTTTTTTCTAATTTTTGTAAAGCTATAGATATATATGGCGCGCGTTAAGTCTACACTGTTTGCTTGGAAAATATATTGCCCCGAATTTCACCAGGCTATTCTGTTGGTGAAAACAAGAAAAACGTTTCTATAAACATAGGTCTGTGAAAGCTTAGTTTTCGAATTATCCACCATTTTGTTTTTTTGGGACGAAGTTCCTAACGCGGGTTGCGGTAGGAGTTAACAAATAGAAAATGCAATGCGTAACGAAAAAAAGTGTTAATACGAGTAACGAAAAAAAGCGTTACCAAATTGGTTGCTACGGCAATGAATGTAAACACTTTCAAGAAACATGTGTTGTGGTTCATCAATTTGAATCAAGGGACGGTTGGTTCCGTCCGGCGATAGTTCAGATATTATCGTCAAGCGCTGAAATTTTAGGTTAGGCCTAGAAAATAATTTCAAGTCTAGGCCTAACCTAAAATTATTGAATGTTAAGACAGTTAAAATAAATTAAACATGCGCACGATAATTTTAGGTTAGGCCTAGACGGATGAACCAACATTTTAAGTTTATTGAATTAACTGTGCTTACCATCTTAGCTTTGATTCTACACCTTTATTATAATAACATAAAACGTATGGAAACAGTAAATATTTGTATAAAAAACATCTAATAATAAGCGGCAATTGAAAGATTAAAATTATGTGTGTTAAGGCTGGTAAAAGAATTGAGGAAAAGGCGTGATGAACTCCGTTCCTGACGGGGGTCGAACGACCGAACACATTGTCTTTTTTCGTACACGCAGACGGCTATTCAGCGCCCTCGTGAGTAGACCAATTTCCTAAAAATTTGGTTGAATCCCTATAACATGTAAAGTAAATTTTGAAAAATCGCTGAACCGCTGATCACAAAAATGGTTCTTTATTTTTACGCTCACTGAAATTTCCTCCGTACATTAGAGAATCACACTGTGCACTATAGAGCTACAAAATTGCTCAAAGCGCATGCGCAGATATTCGTTCCAATTACTTAATAAACCCAGAGAGCATACGGCACAAAGAACCGTGGATCTATTGAATAGCAGAAACGGCCGAAAGAAAATTACCGCCTTCAAAGACTATACACCGCAGCGTACGTTTGATCCACACCACATCCCCATCATACTAACGAGTTCATTTGTTTACAAAGAGAGACATTCTTTTGTGCAATCGTAAAGTCAGGGAGGATAATCCGTTTGAAAAGATAAGGCTTTGATATTGCAAGGTTTGTGTGAATTATTTAGTAATTACAATTAGACTATAAGTTAACTGTGCACAACTTGATATAATTAGTATAAAAGTAATACTGTGTATGACAAAATAAACCTGAAACAAAGCAGCTTGTTTTTTGTTGCCAGTCCACGTTGTTTATTATTACTTCCTTGTTTGAGGTTAGTTGACGCTATAATGGTTCTTACCACGCCAGCGAAAGTTTTGATCATTTTCGCTCATACGGTACAGGTCGTCCCGGTGGTAATAGTTTCATACGAACTGCTGTAGAGTTTCAGGAATCATTTCACAAACAGCCGTAATGATAAGTGTTGTACAATGTTTTGAAGCGTAAATTATGTAGGCCGTCTGAATCATTATTTTGTTCGTAGAGTTTAAAATTTTTATCCTTCAAAAACATATAATTTGGAAAAAGATGAGTGCGGTCTTGGGATCCCCTTCAGGAACGAAGTCCATCACGCCTTTTCTTCAAATCCTAATGCAATTTAATTTGGAATTGTAAATGCGTTCAATAAACATAAAATAATGGTTAATCAGTCTAGGGCTAATCTTAAATTATTGAGTGTATGTTTAGTTTATTTTACCTGCCTTAACGGCGACATACACACAATAATTTCAAGTTAGGCCTATGATTAGACTGATGAACCAACATTTTATGTTTATTGAATGCATTAACAATGAATGGACATTTAACTGTGTTTACCATCTTAGCTCTGAGGTTATAATTAATTCTACATCTTTATTGTAATAACATTAAACGTATGGAAACAGTAATACTTGTATCAAAATTATAAAATTTCATTAACTTACTTTTCTAAGTTTGTATTACACATACTTTCCATTTCTTGAATCTACATTACAAAATTGCAATAGTCAGATAATTTAACTCACTTCTAAACACATGTTTCTTGAATGTATTTACATTCATGACTATTGCAACCAGTTTGATAACGCTTTTTCGTTACGCGTACATTTTTTATTTGTGAACTCCTACCGCAACCCGCGTAAAGGAAAAGGAACTTCTTTCCAATATTTTAAAGTTATTTTTGTTTGTAAAATAAGTAAACAGCTTAATAAAATAACAGCCTTGTTTGAATAAAATGTAATTGACAATTATATAAAGCCCTGCGCGATTCTGAGCCAAACAAACATATACAGTACTATACGGTATGTGCAAAAAAAAACAGGAAATTTTGTAAAAACAGCTGATTGCATTGTTGATTGTTGCCAGGCCACGTTGCTATCTATTACTTTCTAGTTTGAGGTTACTTAACGCTGTAAGGGTTCTTACAACTCCACAGGAAGTGCATCGTAGAGCATCATCTATGCTCAGGCAACAGGTCCTAGTTTGATGAGAACTGCTGTAGAGTTTCAAGAACGATATCCCGAACTGACGTCAATCTGAGTCGACGTAATAATGGGTGTTGTTGACAAGTTCCGGGTAGTGTTTTGACTCAACGTAAAGGGCGTGCACTGTGCAGGCCGTCCAAAAACTGTCACTACAAATTAAAACTACGGTAGACGTCTTCAGCAAGTCCTGCAGTCTCCGAAAGGAAGTTTCATCTTTGAAAATTAACCTCAGTAATACGTCTTTGAGACGAATATTAAAAAAACATGGTGGATTCACGTATGGAATACAAATCGGTTAACCTTTAAATACAGGGTGGAACAAAGTTAGTGTTAAAAACTTCGGGAAATGGTTCTATGGGTCAAAATAAATAGAATTTCAAGAATAATATTTTTTCGAAAAACGCTTCATTTTCCAAATATCCGCCATTTTGTTTCTTTTACTAAATAATTAATATATAGAGAACGGTTTAACCGATTGAGTTCAAACTTGGCATGAAATTTAACCTAACAATGATCTATCTTAAGAAAAATAAGAGATTATATCCAATCATGAATTTCAAAACGGCGGCTGTTTGAATATTTCAAACCTAAATTACTAAAAATCCGTACATTTTAACAAAAAATGTCAAGACACCTTTTTTGTAGCCCTTTTGATTCCCTATCGGATGGTGTAACTGCCAAAACAATCGGATGAAGAGTAATATTTAAGTTATATGTAATAATTGGTTTGTTCAACCCGGCATCTCAATAGTTTTTCGAAAAAATATTACTCTCGATTTTCTATTTTTTTCGACCCATAGAACAATTTCCCGAAGTTTTTAACACTAACTTTGTTCCACCCTGTATAAGCGACGAATAAGGCAGAGTATCCTCTCAGTGTTAGCAATGGACAATGCAAATCTATTGTTCCTACAAAATGTAAGGTTTTGAGAAGAAAATCATGTACACCGAAATCGCGCTTTACGTTTAGGCTCCAGGTTGACGTTCAAATACTGACATTGTGCTTAGGTTGGCAGCACTTCGCTCGTGCAAAATTTCCCTCGAAGCATGATAATTAGTTAATTAAACTAACACAAGTCACGTCAAGTGTAGTGTATTTTTATACCTTGCATATTAAGCACATGGGTGGGTGTTCAGTTCTCATTGCACCGTCGTATATTTTAACAAAGAACTTCCGGAAGAGTTATTTTACAAAAATACTTGATTGTAATGGGACATTTTTTATAAATAATTTCTATAATATTTATTTTATTAATTGTAAGAGGTTGGCATTACCTTTTATAAACGAATTTCGTCAAACCAGAAGGTAAACACAATAATGGCGGAAAGTAAATATAGTTGGTCACTGAGAACAACAGAAAACAGTTTTAGGAGAAGTGAAGAACTATTATATTTAACCGTGTTTTAAATACGGCAGGTTGCATTTTCTCTTCCTGTAAAATTTTCCTCCGTTTGCTAGTAAATTCTGATTACTCCTTACTAAGTCGTGCCAAAAATTCTTCATGTGTAGAGTGTAGTTTTATACCTTGCTTTCCTCACATTTCACTATCATCTATACTAATATAAAGAGGTCAAGCTTTTTTTGTTTGTTTGTTTGTTTGTTAGTATGTAGGGGGTAATCTCTGAAACTACTTGAAAAAATGGTTTTAATAATAAAAAGCTACACTATTCCTGAGTAACATAGGCTATTATTCATTTCGATAAAAACATTTTTTATTTCAATATTTGTAAATTTAGTCTAAAAAAATTCTTAGGTTAGGCCTAGACTGATAAATCAACTAACACATGTACTTACATTTATTACCATAGCAACCAATTGAATAAAATAACACATAACAGCTGTCTGTTCTAATATTATTTCCATTAACAGCTAATTTCAAACTTTGTATTTTTAACTTTTAGGTTAGATTTGTATTCAAGTGTAGACCGAGCCTTGCTGGTTCTTTTCACCTTTATTATAACTGCTGTTATAAAATATACGAAATAATTTAATTTGAACATTTAACATTATTTACCATCTTAGCTTTGGGGTTATTATTAATCCTTCACCTTTATTATAAACAACAACAAAATATCACACCGATTTAAATAAAAACACGAACCACAAACCCTCTGTTAAAACCTAGTGTTAAAACCCTCTGAGGATGATGACCATGTCATCGAAATGTACATAAGGGTAACGTATTAAACATAACTTACAATTTAGTTGTTTAGTTATTGTTTTTGTTCCTTGTTTTGTGTTCGGGTTTTTATTTAAATCAGTGTGATTTTGTCGCCACAGTGCTCTTTTATTTGTTTAATTTAAAAAAAATTGATTTTGTGTATAGAAGGTACCAACGGGGTTGGCGTGCGGAGCACGCAGGGGTTTCCCCTATTATTATTATATTGTATCAAAAATCTTCTTTACAATTATTTTACAAAAATATTTGATAGTGTAATGGAACATATTTCATACTAAATGTCTATGATAATATTTCTTTTATAAAATGTAAGAGGCTGGCGTTACATTTTACACATTTTTTGGAACGAAGTTCTTTTACGCGGCTCGCGGTAGGAGTTGACAAATAGAAAATGGAACGCGTAACGAAATACCTTTATGGAATTGGTTGCTATGGTAATGGATGTAAACACATTCAAGAAACGTGTGTTTTGATTCAACAGTTTAAATTAGGAGACGTTCGGTTCCGTCCGGCGTAGTTAGGATATTATCGTCAAGCGCTGGTATTAACCATTGAAAGTGAGTTAAATTATCTGACTATTGCAATTTTGTAATGTAGATTCAAGAAATGGAAAGTATGTGTAATACAAACTTAGAAAAGTAAGTTAAAACAATTCTGTATTTTGATACAAGTATTACTGTTTCCATACGTTTAATGTTATTATAATAAAGGTGTAGAATTAATTATAACCTCAAAGCTGAGATGGTAAACACAGTTAAATGTCCATTAATTGTAAATACATTCAATAAACATAAAATGTTTGTTTATCAGTCTAGGCCTAACCTAAAATTATCCATATTAAATCACATTAGGATTTGAAGAAAAGGCGTCATAAACTTCAATCCTGATGGGGATTCCACGACCGCTCACATTTATTTTTAGTAAACAAATAAATAATAGTGTAAAATAATTACAGATAATCACTTAAAACAACAAAAAGCAGTTATAAACAGAACTGTCATAAAATCATTCTGTTAAAGTTAAGCGTGTTTTAAATATACCAGGACTCATTTTCTCCGTCTGCCAAATTTTCCTCCGTTTGCTAGTATAATGTGATTATTTTTCCTCCCAATTTATCGGCACAAAATCACCCTCCCGCCCGCAAATTACCCTCCGTGTAGTATCAGTTCTATCGTTCCTAAAACAGTTTACCGTCTGTGATGATATGAACAAGGAGGCATATTGCAAACTTACGCCACTTAAACCCACAGAATAGGCCATGCCCCCCAAGGACATTAAACTTGTCTCATCAGTACAGGTTACATCAATGTTTGTTGAACTGTGTTTGAGATAGTCTTCCCCAATATAGACTGAGTGAATAGACGATTGATTTTTCGAGTGAATGCTCACTAATTAAACAATTGGAACACACAAGAACACAAAAGTTCAACAGTCAATTCAGAACACACTACTAAAACTGGTTGACACAATACAACATAGATAATGTGGACAAAACAAATTGAAAACGTAATTATTAGAAACCCTTCTTGATTTGAAACTGTTACATTTGTCTGTTGTGCTTTACAAAACTATTAATGGTAAATGTTTTATGTTTTTTTCAGGTAAGGCAGTTACTTGTTAAGGATTTATGTACCATTAAGGTAAATATTATAATAATTAATTTAATCCTTAATTAATTAATCCTTTACTAACGAAGTAGACAAAAGTGAACAGTGAAAAAATACATGTTAATATCATTGTTCATATTTGTCTGTCTTCTTTACAGCATGTTTTTTTTTTAATTGGCCTCCATTGGTATCTCGAAAACTATAAATCTGACAGCAAACTTTAAATGGGGAACCTGTCTTTGTTTTTTGAGAAATTAAAAATATGTACTTAAAATATTCGTAACATTTGAATGAATGTAACAAGGTTTATCTAGGCCAAACAAGGAGAAAAGTTTGTACTAGATTTAAAGAACATATAGCTCATATAAAATACGATAGGCCTGAGAAATCTAGTGTAGCCGAGCACATCCTTCAAACCAATCATGAATTGGGAATACAAAATGTTAAACTGGTTAAGAGCGTGGCCTCCAATAAATTGTTAAGCAGCTACGAAAGTATGTTCATTGCTAAAACCGATAGCGAATTACTTCTCAACTCAGATAAAGGTTCTATTCCTAATTCATGTTTGTTCTCTTTGTTGAAACCTAGGTAAAACCTTGTCATTAATCAGCCGTAGTATTTTGTTGTTTCTATTGTATTTATATATTCTTACTGGCTGACGGCGTTGCCCGTGGTGGTTGGTATTTTCAGCCTTTTTGACGTAATTGTATTCTTTTTAAGTGTTCAGTCAGTGAGTGGTATTTGGCTTTTATACATATAGATCTTAAATAATAAAAGCACTATTGTCATAATAATAAAAGATCTTAAATTATGATTTTAGTAACTTTGATCCCCCCCAAACCCCTCCTAAAATTTCGAAATTGTTCATACCCTTTCTTAGTGAGCACCTATGGCCCTAGAGGAAGCTACATACCAAATTCCATTCCAATCCGTTCGGTAGTTTTGAAGAAATCGTGATTTAATAATTTTGATCCCCCCAAACCCCCCTAAAAT